>QLPD01008062.1:0-33265 GCA_003314085.1 Hymenopellis raphanipes | reverse complement strand
GACCTCCTCCGCACTCGGAAGTAGTAAAACTTGATGCTTTCTGTAGAGTCCAATAGATCTTCAGAAACGCTATCGATGAGGACTGAACTTCCTGAGGCGCCTATACCCCAGCAAACAGAGTGATTCCACCTATACACAAAACGCGTGGTGCCGAAGTGCGGAAAGGATAACGTTACTACACATGTATATTATCATCATACTGAGGAGGAGGAAGCTCTACAGGAGATCCAACCTGCCGCCCTGGAACGGAGGACGCTCCAGCACTTGGCGTGTTTGAACTATTGTTTGGCATGATCTGTTAGAATCATAAGAACATGGACGGGCATTTTGAGCCTTGGAACTACCCGTTGTTTGAGACGTATTGGAGAAATAAACGTTTGCCCAACTTCACGTTGTTGAGTCGGGGTTTGCAGCATATACGGAGTGTATCCGAAACTTGGTCCAGATATCTGTGTGGGCGAGTTGGAAGGTGTCTCGTTATGAGCTGCTTTTCGTCGCCGTCGAATGTACAGGAAAAGGAAGGTGCCGAGGACTCCCACAACAAAAACAATAGCGAATATGACATCGCCCAACGCAGCCGGGGACAGTCTAGCAGCACGTCAAAACGTTGCTATCGTTCAGATACAACCTAGCACCTACCTAGTACTGCTGGAATCTGAATGTCTGAATTGAAAGCGATAATGGGATGAAAATAACTCAGATAGGTAAGACTCACGCAGACTCGCTTGCGGGATGTCTGAAAACATTCGCGTAGTCAATAGCAAGTGATTTTGGACCAGCTGAGTTGGAGAGACTAGTCACTTTGAGGCTATGAGGGCCTGATGGAAGACCAACAGCATGATAGAGTGGAACCTGAGGTCTAAACTTAACGTTGCTAGCTGAGAATATATCCCCAGTGCCTCCGTCGAGTTCGACCGCGTAGTTCCCATAGTCGGGTCCTATTGGTCCGAAGAGCGAAACGCCAATCCCCTGTGCGAATGTTAATCTGAGTTTCGATTTCCGTCAACAGCACACACCGAAAACGAGAAGGTGAAGAACGAACTTGACTGACTTGATGTGCTGCACGAAGGGGATTGTAATTGGACCCATCAACTACCAGAAACACTCACTGTCCAGTCAGGCCCATGAAAAAACCTGAATGATCCGTATTGTTATGCCATGCAGAAACCGGGGAATACGAGAATGCAGTGTCCGTGTCCTGCACGGTATCGACAATTGGCCCTTCTTCATTGTCAAAAAATGTGTCCCATTCGACCTGATACGTAGAATGGTGTTGAATCAGTGACTTGAGGAGACTCTCAACAGCTGTGCTCACAAAATCAATGTCAAAAAAATTGAGCTGCGGGTCTGCACTTCCAAGATTGACCACTGAGACGTTATGAAGTCCAGGGTCCAGGTTGGTGGTAAAGAGGACTTCAGTTGATTCGAATGTTGATTCATTGGCTGTTCCAGACATCGGAGGATAGTCGTTTCCGTCTACAGTGACCTGGTAGTCTCCATGGTTGCCTCGCTTGGCCCCATATATTCTGACTGATGTGCCATTGAACGAGAAAAACGCTCTAGATCCGTTGGTGTCTGAAAGAGTGAAAGAGTTGTCAGAATATCTATTCTACCGTCAGTATCAGTCATGCCGTGGTTGAAATGAGCCCTACTTGTCGAAGAGACGATCATCGTCACTTGTCCCAGGTCGCCAAGGAGGAAAAGAACCATAGAATAGCAAGGGAGAATAGTCCTCGATAGAAGTCGTAATGGCGGGCATGGCGCGTCCTGGTACTTGAGCAAGGGACTACTGGGGTCTCTGGTATGCTGCCTGGGAACTGATACGCATACGACACGTTAAATACCTTTAGACTGAAACAATGGCGGGAGAAGAGCATCAGGACGGTTGCAGTGCACATTGAATCGCTATCGAGCATCAAGTACTCAAATAGAGTTCAGCATAGACTAGAAGGTGACTATCACCACGGTGGGAAAGCTGTTCTTGAGGTGAAGCCGATGAACTGTGGGCGAGCCGTACGGCCATATCGTTGGCGAGTACTTGTCACCATCATTTCGGAACAATCTTCAAAGCAGACGAAGTTTTCAGCAAGAGGAAACACTGAGGAAACTGAGACTAACCCTGAACAAGGGTCGAAAGCCGGCATTCGGGCCGCGAATGATGGGTAGGGTTGATGACGTACAACGGTCGTTTCAACTTGGCACTCATGTGTGGCCACACTGAACGTTCGCGCCTCTCATGCTTGCGGTTCATTATTCTCGGAAAGGTTTCTGTGGACATTTTAAAACATGAATTTTTCTATTGTACACTCATGTGGTGCCTTACAAGTTGCCCACTTTAGGCATGCATGTGGACTGCCATTGTGTCTTTGTTCTGCTGTGGCTCTGTGCTCTGGTGTTTATGCGATGTGGCTAGAATTCAACAATGGACGATACGCGCTCCCGTCTCACATAAATAGCTTGCCGTCCCATGTCGTCGTCTACAGACCGACACTCAGAACTTTGCCCTTTGCTCTTCCGTTTGCTTCATCATGCAGCGCATCCGCAACGCGTTTGGAGCCCAGAAAAAGTAAGCCTAGATGCCTTTGCATTTAATACTGCTGCTGATACCACTTTCAAGGGATCCCAGCCCACGCGCCTTAAAGCACACAAAATCCATGCCTCTTCGAAATTATCCCATTTCTGGGCCTATCACCCTACAGAACCAGAACGACTCGTATCTTGCGATGTCTTATGACCCGTCGAAGCCTCAAGTCACGACCAGCCAGAAAAGCTACAAGCGCTTTGTTACCCATACCGCAGTTGGGGAGCAGACCGTCCCAAACGACATCATGGATGATGATGATGACTACGGTGATCTCATCGACATGTATGCCGTCACCTATGCTTCTACTCCTGCTCCTCGAGCTTTTATGGAACATGGGGCAAATCACCGGTCCCCGTCTGGCTCGGGAACGCGAGGAAGGACGCCAGCCTTTCCTCTGAAGCATTCTAATTCCTCGACTCCGGCCATCGTCCATCGCCCCAAGAAGAAGGCGTCGATTAACGCGCTTGATTCTTCCTATTCTTCTCGTACAAACCGCTTGAATTCACCGTCGTCGACAAGCATCAACGACAAATCCCAGGAGCCCCGACAGCGCCTTCATTCCCGCTTTTCTAAGCCCTTACCTCCGCCACCAGCAGATGCCAGCGTTATCCCTCGCGTGCCAAGGCTTCCCGACGCATATCTGCCTTCGAATCGCGTGCCTCTGAAGGATTCACCAACCAATCGAGCGCAGGCACATATCCGTCCACGACCAGTAGCTCACCAATGGGGTGGGCAACAGCGAGTCGGCGCCCAAGTTTCCAACGCGGTGCATATCCATGCGTCAAAGGATCAGCGAGGTCTAGATGGTGAAGCAGCTGCAATCGTGAAGGAGGTGGACGAGTTTCTTGTTCGGGATATGATGGTTCACAGAGGAGCACATACTCGAGATCATCGTCGACGCTATGAGTAGTGTTGAATCATATACCCTTTCCCCCCGGCGGGGCTTTATGCATTATGTATGTTTGATTATGTTTAACTTATATGCTTTCCACAATACCACCGTTATTTATCGATGATTCTACCAAGATTCTGAGAGTCTGAACCGATCTGAACTCAGAGTCGGCCCGGTCTTCTTAGTCAACTGCATCCAGTTACCTCCCGTACAATTCCAAAGACCAAAATCCTAGGTGACTGAATGGACGAAAGTGCACCCGGGAGATCTCATGGAATATAACACGACACATTGTAAATCCGGGTAACGAGTGTGATTCCAGGTAACGAATGTGATTCTTGGCAAGAGCATTAAACTAGGTGTAATCGTTCAGAAGTAAAGATGTGGTATCAAAGTGTCTGTTTTAGTGCAGTAAGAGTGCACTAGTGACGAGTATAAGCGTCGCCATAGCTTGAGAGATCAAGTTGATCGTCGAGCCATTGGCCGCCTCTGCATCATAGTTTGGTTCGCCGCTTGTAGCGTACACCAGGTTTGTGCCATTGTAGTTGTACCGGAACAACTAGAAATCACAGATCAATACACAGTGACTGCGGTTGAATGTTCGAACAATTCACCTTGTCTCCACCTGCAGCGCTGTTCATCATTTCCACGTTGTCATGAGAGGCACCTTCGACGAAGTCGACCGTGGTATGATTGGGCATACCGCCGCTCATTTCTTGAAGCATCGCGACAAAGTTTTGTCCACGCTCCAAATGTGTCATTCCCTGGGTCTAAGCAAGACGATGATCAAGTAAGGAACCGCTTGAATAGACAATAGCTCCGAACTTACCTGAGCTTGGCATCGAGTGTCTCCAGCGCCTTCATCAGCCTGAGAAAGGGTAAGCGAGCGTAGAAGACTTCTATGAAATTTGCCTTACCAAACCCCAAGCGTAGTGAGCGTTACGTTGTCGGTATCGTGAAACAATGCCCTCGCGACCCTTCTTTTTCGCATCCTTGCGGGCGTACGAAGGGAAGCCATCGGCTAAACCGTACTTGAACTTGTCGACGCCTTCGCAAGCGTCGTTCGGCAGAGGACGGTCCTCCGTTAACCACAATATGGATCCAGGGTTGGCTGTGCAGGTGAGTACAGACACAAATGATAGCACGAGTGGCTTACCGATCCAGTAATGTAGCCTCTCGTCATCCTTGGTCGATTTTCGAAGAGCGAGATACCTCTGGGCCATCTGTGCTCCAGCTGAATGGCCGGCTATCATCACGACCTTCCCAGAGGTCAGCATGGATCGTCGAAAATACATAAATAAGACCAACATTGAGGTTAGGGAACGTGTCGGTGTCCATGTAGTATGACACGAGAGAGTCAATGACATCGTAGGAGCTATAGTCCTTGATGCTGTCTGGTCCGACGTTGTTCGATCCTTTGACCCAAGTAGTGATACCCCAAGTGAGCTGATCGCTCTTTGCAGCACCAGCATTCAAGTCATTCTCGGCGAAGAAGCAAGGACCAAGAATAGAGATTTCCTCTCGCTTGATAGATGGGTCCGCCTCGGCGGCGACGTAGAGCGCGTTATTCATCACATTCCAGTCTGTTAATGGAAGTCAGCAGTGTGCTCAAATTCAGGGTGATGTCCAATGGTCGTACAATACCAGCAGTCACGCGGCTAGAAGGAAGACAAGTACATGTTAGTCGCGTGAACGCCAGTGAATATTCGTAACGCACCTTTCCAGGAAGGATAATAACAGCACGCTTCACCGCTGCGGGGTCTAAACCACTTGATTGATACACCGGCTGTTACTGTTAACAAGATGCTGTTCAAAGTAGTGAATAACGCACAATTTTGGCCTTGAGGTCCTTGTCGACCACCCAGTCGGGATAGGCAGTGGCATCTGGTATGTCGGGGAATTCCGCCCAACCCTCGTCGGTACTCCCAGCGACGGCAGGGTCAGGATTTGACTGGGCACGACGTACTGGGGTATCCGAAGAACGCGTGTGTCTGCGGTGAATACTGTCCAGCGACGCAGCACAGTACGATATTAAGGAAAGGCAGAGAATGGGGAAAAAGAGCATCATAACATAGAGAGGTGGAAGTCAAAGAACAAGCTGGGCAGAACTTTGGCTCGTTTGTCGCCACATGTTGTTCTTGATGGACCCTGGAAAACATTTCCCCGGAGAACGACGTAAAAAGTCAGGGTGTTTGTTCCCGGTTTGTTCTGGGAAGAATTCATACGTTTTCATTGGCTTTCATACGCGATCCGTGGAGCAAACAGGGAACAAGCGATCTGGACATTGGACAACGTGGTGGGTCAAAGCAGTTCACTATCCAATCCAGTCTCCTCGCCGCCTGATTGTTGGCAGTGTTTGTTGCCCTGTGGTAAACCTCTTGATACAAGCCTCCAGAACTTGGCGAAAGTGACCCGAATTACTGTACTATCAACAAGGAAGCCAAGAAGCCCAGACACTGCTCCAGCTCGCCTCCGTGTTCTCTTCGGTGTTCGAGACCGTCCTGGCCGTCAATGGAAAGCAAGCAGAACTTGTGTACACGTCGAGTCTTCAACAAATTATACTTAGATTAGAATGAATCGTGATCTTCCGCAGTAAAGTGAATTTTCAAATAATCATAGATACACATACTCACACGCGGATCAACGACTGGACCCACAACTATTGTCTGTGTCGTTTGACACTGCCTCGACGATCACTGCAAGCTAGATTAAGCACTGACGAGTAATTTTGCCTGATGAGACTTACGCGAATGACTCGTTTTTCCGTTTTCGATTGTCCTTCTTCATCAGATTCTTCTGAAGCTTCCTCTTAGCAGCAGCAGCGGGATTGGTGGCCACTTGAAGGGCGCGAAGCGTTTTTCTCTCCCGCCTCACACCAATCACACCTTGGCGAACTTGGTTGTAAATCGTGGAGAATGCTGTCACGCCGACCTTGGACTGGATAAGGTCTTGAAGTTCGGTCGACACGGTCTTAAGCTCGTCTGAAGACCATCATGAGTAAGGTCTGAGAGATGTGTCTTGCCACATACCCATTTGTGCATCCCGAATAGTGTCGTCTTCCAGGAGCCGGTATAGAGGGGAAAGGATGTGAACCAGGAATCGTTCTACCGTCGGAGCTTCTAGATAGTTTGTCATTGCGGCGAACCATCGGAGCACGGCCAACGGTTCATGTCCCCAACTCTTCTACAGAAATCGTGAGAAGAAGGACACGTGAATACAAAACTATTAACCTGCGATTGTCGATGATTCCGGCGCGCAATGTGCGCAGAACGAACTTGATAAGACAGCTTGGAAAATAGCCAAGGCAATGGATTATCCGGTGCCTGTTCTCCTTCTTCATCGTCGACCTCGTCTTCGTTTACACGATCGTCATCCTCCGTAACCAGGGCTAGGGGCAATGCACCGGCAAAACACTTGCCTAGGAAAAAGAGGTTTTTTACAATCTGGACGCTGAGAGCTTCATCCAGCTGAGGACTTCTGAGTTGCAAAGCTGACTTCCTCGCAACGTCCAACATGCCTGCCATGGACAAAGGATATAGGGCGACTTCAGAATCGGGCTGGCCAGGCGCTGTAATCGTGCCAGAGGCGTATAGTACGCCGAGCAATCGACTGGCAGCTATTCGAACCCATGGATGAGGAAACAGAAGGAGGGCCACGACAGATGCCCAGTGTATCGAATGCGGGTCTGTCGCTAGGTTCGGAGAGACCTTGAGGGCCTTCGATACGACAAGAAGAGAATGATAAGGAGATTGCCAATCCAAATCCACATCCATAGAATCGTCGCCTTCGGCTTCTTCAAGTCGTTGTGCTGAGACTTGCAATGCCTGATTTGCATCTTGAAGGATAACCGTCATGTGGTCCGCGCATTCACTCTCCAGAGCATCGATGAAGATCCCATAGAGTTGTAATGCAACTTGAGAAAGCCGGAGACGATCGGTCTGAGAGGTCCAAGTATGTAAGTGCGATACAATCGCTGAGCGTCGTTCTTCATCCAGCCTCGACAGAAGAGATTGAATGAGTTGTGACGCAATGTCAACGCATTTGGAGGAATCATCGTTGGCAACAACCATGACCAAGGAAACGAATAAGAGGTCGGCATATTCCTGAACGAGGTTGGACTGGAATTTCGTGATCACGGCACCCAGCAGCTCCATGACCGATTTCCTCCCACTTTCGTAGACATAGGACAAATTCGTAGCCAAGAAGGACATCTGGTTCCGAAGACGCCCCTTGCCCTGGGGATAGTCCAACAAGAATTGAAGGAGGAGTCCTCGACATAACTCCTGCACTTGGGCAGAGTGATTTGTCACCATGACTTCCGAAACCTTCTCCATTATGTCGTATATTTCCACCACAACGAACTTTCGAGAGATGATAGCACGTAGCATGGCGAAAACCGTTGCCTGGCGGGCAGGTTCTTCGAGATCTGGGGAAATGAGCTGCAGCAAGAAGACGAGATCTTTCTCCTTGACATCTACGGGCGGGCCATCTCGTAGAATGACGGCTAACGCCTTCAAAGCCGCTTGTGCGAGTTCCGATTCTGCACTTCCAGTGGACTTTATTATGTCGAGCGTTTGTCGAACGAGAACCGGAAGAGATTTGCCCCACGATCGCAATGGACATTTCACCAGGACCGATATACACTTCAAGCTCATGATGAGGACCGGGGCATTACTGGAATACAGCGAGTTGCCAACAGCTACAAGCATGGACTCCAGTCGAGAGACAATGCCAGCTTCGTGAAAGTCGAATCTGTTCCGGCGCAAGGCAGTTTGGAAAAGATCAAGCCCAAGAACGATGAAGCTGTACTCGACGTTTAGACCTGAAAAGGATCGGAAGTACCAGACACATACCGAAATGAGTTGTTAGCATAGTGATCATTGTCGACTGCCGCTTCGCGCTTCACCTGGACAATAGCATCATCCTTTTTCGCTTTGGGTTTGCGACGGAAGGGCGCTTCTTTCAAAAACTGGGAGTTTTCGCTGATAAGGGCATGACAAACGGACAGTAACTGTTCGGACACAAGGTGCTGATTCAGGTTGAGACCCGACGAAATCCGCTTCAATGTTTCGTCAACTAAGCCCAGAACTTTGGAGCTCGCCGTCTCGTGCAACATGGAGCGTAAAGGGACAAGAAGCGCGCTAAGGTACGGCGGTGTAATATGTTTCGCCATGATCGCAAAAGAGTCGAAGCCTTTCGATGAGGAGCCACGAACTTCGCGCATTTTAGTCTTGAAATCCTCCGACTGGACGTCCTTTCCGGATTCTCCGAATATGACTTCTGCGGCTATATGGGCGACGCCGGCGACACAGCTGTCTAGGGTGTGGAAGACCGATGAATGTTCAGGCGAGGTGACATGGGTCAGTAGGGCGTGCGTCGTGTATGCGAGAATGTGAAGATGCGGCCCACGTAACAGGGCACCACGAAGTTCTTGGATCATCAGATGCAGGTAAGACGGCCCAAGTGCGATTGCAATCTGCACCATGGTCTCGCGTGTAAGGTCCCTAGTTTCTTGGGACCTACTGCGAAGGACCTGGCTCGTAACCGTAAGAAGCCTTGTGACTTGAGACTCGCGGGTCAACGGGGGCAAGTGCTTGGCCACCGCAATGATCCCGACGGCTACAGGAATCCGAGTAATGTCCTCTGTCGTAGAATCGCGAGACTCGATGAACTTGAGCAGATCGGGTAACAAGCGATTATTGACTGCATTTGCTACGCGGGAATCGACGGCAGAAGGTACCGTTTCTACATCGTCTTCATCGTCGTCTTGCACTTCTGGTGGAGAGATCTCCATATCCATAGGAAAATGGAAGTTTTCCAAAAGCGCGACAAGCGCGCGAACGTAAATCTTTTCCGCATCGTCCTTCATCTTCGATAACCGCATGTACTTTTGAACAAGAGCATAGTATGCACCCCAAGCCAAATGCTTCGAGAATCTCCCGGTAGCAGTGATCGCGTCATTAACCAGGTGATGATTGGTCGAAGTTGTCGCGACAATGTAATTGCTGATTAAGGGTAGGATGATTTCCGACAGTGTGCCGCTACGAAGAGGATGGTCATCGCATTGATCTGCGAGACGGCGAAGAGCTCGAGACCGTCGGTGAATCTGCACATGCTGTATGTTGTTGAAGAAATTGACCTCATCGTCTCCATCCCCAAGTAGCATGCGCATGTCCTGTACAGCACTGACCTGCGTGCATTTCTGGACAGAGTAAGCCAAAACCCCCAATATTTCAGAGCGAACGAGCTCATTCTTTGATCGCAAACCGTTCTTCAAACCGACCAATAACGTTCGCGTGAAGGTGGATTCGCTCTCGGCGGTTTGACTGGAAGCAACCAGATCAATGAAAAGACGAAGAACAGATGCTGAGCTGGTTCGTATGGCAAGCTCCTCGGGGTCATGAATACTGTTCAATGAATGGTGAATGATAACAGTCCAGTGGGGGAGAGATAGAGACGCGTGCAGTTCATTCAAAGCAGCGAATCCTTTCAAACGTCTGTCAAAGTCGGGCTCGTCCATCCGTCTCTGAGAGTACGAATTGAGATCCTCCAAAAGATCGGCCAGACCTCTCAAGGATAGATTGACGGTTGAAAGGCTTCGGAATGCGGCTACAAGACTGAGTCTCGCCGCCCTTGTACGAAGACTCTGGAACAACGATGATAGCGCCATGTATAGTCGAAGGTAGTCATCGGACGTGGGGACCGAGAGCTCGGGAATGAGAGGAATGAGGTGAGAGATGATTTGAAGAAGGTCTGCTTTGACCTTTTCCGGAACCAGTTTATGGGATTTGCGTAGAAGCGGAGCGAAAAGCTTAAAGAGCGTTTTCGCGTCGTCAGTACTCGTGCAATGATGAGCGATCTGGGAAAGAATATGGATTTGCCGCTGTGCCAGACCGTCATCGGCGCCCTTCATCCTTTCTGCCATAATGGACATGTTCCTTAGAAGATGGCCAATGTTGGGCTTCACCACTAAATCAAGAACGGCCAAATCGGAAGCTCCAAGTGATAGCAGGGTTTCAACGATGTCAAAAATCTTGGAGATAACAACTGGCTTGACATTTTTGGCTATGAGGCAGTCGAAAATTTTGGGAACGAGGCGGTTGTCGAGCTGGACCAGATACAGTGCATGCACGGCGGAACGACTCCAAACAGCAAAGAGTTCTAGAAGAGCGGAAGGAGATTGGATGTTCTCCGCATCGATCAATGATATGCGCGGGGAAATGAAGGAGTCAAAGGACAGCTTCAGGTAAGGAACGAAGTCGAACTCTACGGGGATGCGAAAGAAATCCGCGAATCGCTTGATCCCAAGCTGCCGAACGGACCTGATCGTCTTCGTTCCGTGTCCTACGTCTGCGGACGTCCCTTCGCCCTCTTCTTGCTCCACATCCTCCTCAGCTTGAACATCAGAACCGAGCCGAGACTGCGCTCCTCCCGTGAGCTGAATGGTTTTCCCCAGTAGGTCCGGCCAGTAAGTTACCAGCTTTGAGCCCAAATTCTTGAGGACGTCCTCTAACAGAGTCAGAAAACCAATCCTCTGCTTGTCCGTCTCGACGGTGTGCTCTCCGTCCACTGACACCAAAGGTTTGAGCATCAAGCGAACTAGGACACCAAGGTCCTCTTCACTACATGCTCCGAGGAGGCCCAGAATAGTCGTTCGCCGCTCATTTCCTCTCCTCGACTTGCCCTTGCGCTCCAACAAGATACCATACAGCATCCTTATCACGACGTCGGTGATTTCCGAGGTGGCTTCACTCAGATCCAAAGAAGTGAGCTCATCGCGCCATCGTGTTTCGTCAAGCAAAGCCCGGAGCTTCTCTTGCCATTGCACGAAGGCAGGCGTTTTGTATGCTAGGAGACATGAAAGGGCAGCGGTTTGCAGAGAGCGATCAGGATGGGCTAGGACGTCGAGATAGAAAACTTGCAGTTTGTCGGTGGAATACAAGGCTTTAGGATTGGCAAATTTGGCGAAGAGATTGAGATAGGCAACGAGGTATTGACGATGTTGATATAGAGTTGGTGTAATGGTCAAGAAGAATGGCACAAGGTCCCTGTTGTGCTTTTCGGTTAACGAGTGACATTGGCCCAGAACGTTTAGCAACTCGAGGGCATATGATCGGCCGCTGAAACGAGTAGAAAGACCCGTTGTCTATCACGACAATAAGTATCAGTTGAGCTGGATAAGCTAGTGTAGCCGACCTTTGAGCCAGGTTCATGTCGCGTAACATCTTGTTGCCATGTTTGAATCACAGTTCGAAGCTTGTGGGCGGACGGGTCCCTCCACGTCCGTTCACTCTCCCAATCCTCTTCCTCTGTGCATTTGGTAGTTTCGTCATCCCCAGAATCAACAGAGCGAGCCAGTTTTGTTGCCTGCAATTCGTTCCAAACCAGAGACCACACGGTTTCACCCCAACCTAGTTCGACTACTTCGGCGATGGTATTTGCCGCTGGTTTCCAAAGCGGCTTCAAATTGACTTTCAATTGCGCGAGAAGCCATCGCGAACAGAGCTCGGCGGAAAGCTCTGTCGGAATAGCACCCTGAAATAATTTCAGTCACGTCGATGTTAGACAAGATGTTCTTTTTCACCTGAGTTACTCGGCTCGTCCTGAGAACTCTTTCCCGGACGCCTCGTACACCCAAAGAAACCTCTTCGCCCACTAGACATCTTTGCACGACCTCCGGTGCATCCGAGCAAGTCGCAAGGACCCGTAAAGCACTGAGGCGAAGATCGGCGTCGTGTGAAAGCAGACAATCCTTCAGAGAGTTATACACTAAGTCGAATGCCAACGGAGAACTCATGGAAAGGTAAGCAACGACGAAAGACAATGAAAAAGAAACTTACTCGGCTAATCCTGTCCGTTGAAGCTCGACTAATGCGGTCAAGATCACTGAGGATTCAGACCACTGGGCTATAATGCGAGAGGTCCAGGAAGACAGATTAACCTGATTTGACCATTCGGCTTGCGGTCTATTTGCTACATAACGTAGAAGAAGGCCAAGAGATTGCTCCTGGGATTGGGAAGAAACAGAATCCGGTGATAAGGAGAGCAATTGTTCAATCGCGTTAGTCACAAGCGAAGTGACGTCGGGTGATAGATACGACGAGAGTTTGAGCGCGAAATGTAACTCGAGTCCCTATTGCGGATGTGAAAATGACATTATGGTCTCAATGCAGCGTAGACGTACTATGTTCGTCAAGCCGGTCCCGAGGCCAGAATGCTTCTTCAGCCATACTTCAATTCCGCGTTTCCAAACAACATCCACTTCACCAAGCTTGCCCTCTTCGTTAACTTTTGAAAGTAGCCGAAGAACGCCCAAAGCATCTCTATCCAACAAAGATACGCTCCGCTTTAGCAGGCCCGGCAGGGCTATCATCTTCCATCCTCCCCAGTTCATGTCTACAAGCACGCCGTGCAACTCCAGTGCGAATTTCAGATGAAGAGGCTGATCGTTGGTCACAAGGGACCAAATGTACTCAAGGAAGCGCCGACCGCTTCCCATCCAAAGACCCATATCACCCGTTGTACTGACCAGAATGGCAGTCGACAGCTTAAGGAGAGCCGCGAAAGAGCAGGGAGTGATCGAAATGCGATCCAGAGTTGGCAGAAGTGCAACAAGATGTTTATCTAGAACAGGATGACAAGACTGGCTCATGATTCAAGAATGAACACTTACCGGACATCCGGGAACCGTGCCTCACCGAACAGGCGACGGAAAGAACTTCCAGCAGTCTTCGCAAAGCCTCCTCATCGCCGTCGAGATTGTGGGTAAGAGCCTTTTGGCAGAGAAAGTCTCCAACGGGAGCAAATCCAGCGGCATTCTTGACATGGTGAATTAATGCAGTTAGAACACGTCGAATGAGGTTATAAGTAGATTCCTGGACATCCTGTGGGCATGAGATGTAATACTCGACAAGCGGCGTGATGATTGTTGGGGTCGTGGTGTGAAGAGTTTGTGAAACGGACTGGCAAAGGATAAGTATAGTGTAGGCAATGTTTAAGAGCAAATCGCACTTTGCAAGCCGACACAAAAACCCACGCAATCGCGTCCTCTACGCCGGTAAGATTACCCGCAGCCAACAGGACAGCCTTGTCGCGCGAAACTATTTTCAGTCTTCGGAGAAGTGCTCCCCACACCTCAGCCATCGCACGCTGAACCTCTGGCAGGCATTTTCCCAGCGCTCCACGGACAGAGTTCCACGTTGAATTTAGCAGCTCCAGGTCCGTTGACGGAACAAGCAGATGTTTGAAGAGCAACGTAAATGTTGAGAGAAGTATCGTTAGAGAGGCACTAGATATTGAACGGGGAAGAAGGCGTAGGAGGGCGCCGAGAATGTCCAAGTACGCGGGTGCGAGTGATCCCCGAAGGTCAATTATAAGTTTTTGGAGGATACTGAAACGACAGTTAGTACTCCCAGTAGAACGACTTTATAGACATACTCTAGTAATGCCTTCAGGCCTTCATCATCAGAGGAATTCAGAGCTGATATCCATAAATCCACTATCTCGCGCCAGTTGTGGAGAAGGAGAGGAAGTGACGCGGAAAGTGACTGGGATTTGTTGGCATACGATATGAACGATGGTGACAAGTTCAGTTGTCGCCAATGTTGCAGTGCGTCGTGAAATTGACATTCAGAATCCTGAATATGAGTTCAGTGAAATCAGACATATTCAATCCAAAGCAAAGCCGACCTCAAAATCATGGTCCCGCTGCGACTGGTCCAAAGCAGAGGGAAGATGAACGTCTTTTAATTCGCTGGCATAGGATTGGTACTGCAGATATTTCAGCCTTCGTGGGCTCAGGCAAATGCCCATCTCACCTTGAACCGCTTCTCGTCCATACCCGCGCGACCAGAGATGATGGATGGATGAAAAAAGCAATCAGCTTCGGTCCGAGAAACCGGACGATCAAGGAGCGGGTGAAGATGGCTCGGTCGCAGGTTCGATTCCTCACCAGTGCCTTTTCTGTGAGTTGACGGTTTCGCCTTCATTTTGCTTGGCGTAGCGTTAATAAAAGGTAAACCGGTTTCTGACTGGCGCGGTTTGAACTTCGGGCGCGGTCTGAGATACTTTTTATTTTAGAGGTGGGTTCGATTCAAAACCGTTATTTAAGAATCTGGCGTTAACTTCATCAAGTCAGCATCACAAAGTTGTTGAAAAAGATCTAGGCATCCATGGGACTCAGAAACGTACGCACTCGCGTTCCGGGGAATAAAAGGCACGGAGCTTCATATGCAAATATATTATCAACAAAGCGATACTAACGAGCTACGGATACATGATTCGATGATGCAAATGCTAGAGTGTGCTGAACATAGGATAGACTGTGCGGTGAATATACTTATAGGATAGCAATGTGGCGAGGATAGAAATATGTATCATGCGGATAAATGACGTTGGGTACAAAGCTGAAAGTTGACGATGAACTCCAATCAATGGAAAATGTTGATGTGTTGCTTGAGGTTATCCTTCCTACTGAATGACTTCGTACATCCAGGGAATGTACATTCATGCGCTTCCCAGTTGATTAGAATTAACCAATCGACGCTAGGTCAAACGCTTACGTTTTTCGCAAAGGTGCAGGCTCTTGACGTGCCTCTTTAGATGCTCCCCACGTACGAAGCACTTCCCACAACCCTCGAATGTACAAACATACCGCCGCTTGTTTTTGTTGGGCGCTCCAGCTTTCTTGATCCCATAAGGAATGGACGGAAGAGTGGTAACCTGCGCCTCACTTCCCTCGACAGCGCCAAACTCTTGTGTGACAGGAACTTTCCTTCCGCGGCTTTTCTTCCCACCTTCAGCAACAAACTGATAATCGGCGTCCTCTGAGACGCGAGCGCGTTTTCTAGGTCTTGAACGTCTAGAGCGCCCAGGGCTAGGAATGTACGATGAATCAGAGTCAGAGTATGATTCCTCGTCGTTATAGGAAGATGCATAAGTGCTTCCGCTCTCAGGCGAGGTTACATCGACGGCATCGTGGGTTTCCGAATTGGGCGGTGAAGGAGAGGAAAGAGCATTGAACGGACGTTTACGCTTCCCGGAAGAGTTTCGAGTGGAAGGCGTCTGTTCTGTAGTGGAATGATGGTCATAGTGATGCGGCTCGGACTGCTTAGCAGATTCATAGAGGACCGCAGTGGTTGGCGAGTTCGCAGAGGAAGACCGGGAAGACGTCAGATCTGAAACATTGACGAACAGCTCGCCGTTGCTGGAGGTGTTCCAGCCACTGACCAAAGGCTCCAAGCTCAAGGGCGGGGGGCTATGGATATTACGTTTTGTTTCTGTAGGGTGTTCGGAGAGGAATGGAGAGTTTGCAGAGAGGAACGGCGAATTGGTCGAACTGGCTGTATATGGGCTGCGGCTTGCATATGGACTCGCGTAAGGGCTTCCAGGCTGCACCCGTTCCCTAGGATAGTGGTCTCCATGGAAAGGTGTCCGCGGAATGGGTGGTGGATCAAAGTTGAGAATGTGCGAGGCATAGGATGGAAGGCCAGGGAAAGCCGCGGTGCGATGACTGCCAGCAGATGACCACGACGACGACGACGTAGCGGAGTTTGAATGAATCGCAGAGTACTCAGAGTAAGCATAGGTGTTCATGGTGGCGGTAGAGAATGAAAAGTCGATCCCGTCCTCCTTTTAGGCAGCCAAAGTGCAACAGGGGACTTTGTCGCGATCGTTGGTTTATTTTTGGTGGGTTCAAACTGTACAAACAAGACGCCGTTCCACACTATCCCAAGGAAGCCAGTGCGATCAGCTCAAACCCAATGGAACTGATAAACAGTCACCTATAGCCGGAGCAACATCTGGGAACCGAGGGGATATTATTTAAAGGACAGACATTCCAGGAAGATGATAGTAAAAAGTGCAACACATGTCTCACTTCCAAGCCAGCCTCGCCTTCAACGTGTTGCTGCTCTTGAGTGATTTCTTCAGCCTCGCGTCTCTATCTCGCAGCAGCGGATTCAGAGTTATACTGTGTCCAATGACGGGAGTGAGTTTGGGATTTGAGGGAGTAACTTTGGTGCACAAAGGCGGGTGATATGGTTCGTAGAAAGGAATGTGATTGTCAAGCATAAACGCGCGTTCCGGCGGCTGTATCAACGTGGCTTGACTGTAGCGCAGGCGCTGCTTCGCTTCCGAAGGTGAAGGCGGGTTGACGCGTGCTGGAGTATAGCATGTTGACAGGAGATAGAATAGGACGGCGGCAATGATGACGATGATAACGACAAGTGCGAGGTAAGTCCATACGGATAGATGGGCGAGTGACGGATGCTCTGAGTCTGCTAGGTGTAACGTTTGAGGTGCCATGAGCAGATAAACAAGTGCTTCACTTTGATGGCGAGAAACAACTTGACGTGCTTCAAAGCTTCACACGCCACTTTGAACTACATAGGGTTAGGGTTTTGTTTACGGTTTGATGAACGATCCCGTGAATCGGAGTTGTTCCTTTCATGACAACCTGCCTGCAGTCGCGAAACTACTGTCAACATCAGCTACCAAATGTGCGTGAACGAGCGTTCGGGTTCACATCTGAGTATTAGTCCTGACGGAGCGTCGCAATAGTACCCAGGCTTAGCCACGGGAACTTTCGCCAGACCTAAGTTGTCAAAATACAGAAAGCAGATCGAAGTCCTTGCTCAGAAACCTTATGGCCAACGATAACGGACGCTTCGCTTTCCCTCCAGACCCTGATTGCAGCAACATCGCTGCTCTAGTGAGAACAAATGTCTCATGTCTAAACATTGTGTTGACGGGTCGTTTGTAGTATCCATAGGAAAGAACGAGAACCTGAGGTAAAATGGGACCAACAATTTCGCGCTCACAAGTACGTGGACGCCGTTGACACTCATACGCGATCCCAATCATTGATAAGATAGGTTGCACATGACTCCCTTTGAATGACTACAAACCAAGATCTTCGCGTGTGTTCAAAAGGCGCCCTACGACGTGAAACTTAAGATAAGAAGAGATGGCGAAAATGGAGAAACTCACCCTCCATCCCTCCAGTCACCATCAGACATTCGCCCGATATGTGTCCAGAGACCTTCGTCGACGAGAGGATTACGATTTGCGTTGCAACATCGTAAGGCACTGCAACCTTTCTTAGAGGATACCTGTTCGCTCCCCTTTAGTAACAAAGCATTCGAGAGGAAGCAAGCAACACAACATACGTAGCGAGCGCTTGGTAAAGAATATTCGTATCCTTGAGGCTCTCCTCAGCCATGGGCGTCTTGACCCAACCCGGAGAAACACAGTTGACGCGTCCCCACGGCGCGATTTTCACAATCTCGTTCTTGAGACTCAACGTAAACCCATACATCAACGCTTCAAAACGATATTAGTGATGACTTCCCTCAGAGAATCAACGCTCACCGCTCTTTGTTGCAGCATATTCGGCGTGGAATGCCTCACCGTATTTCCCAGCAGAAGAGCCAACAATGACAATAGACGCTTTCGCCTTCTCCGTGTCAGTTGCGCGCTCCAGATAGCGTAGATACTCTCGAGCAACAAGGAATGACGAGGTGACATTGGCGTCAAACGTGTTCTTCCATCTGTCAAGAGACATGTGCTGTAGAGGCGCGTGCTCCGCTACGTATATCGCGTGGTTCAGTATCAACACTTGAACTGTGCCAAACGTCGACGTCGCTTCGCTAAACAGCTTCGCGACGGCATCTTCCTGGATGAGGTCGGCTTGAGCTGCCAGAACGCGCTCCTTGCCCCATTTATCTAAAATTGGCTTCAAAGGGGCTGCCTTCGAGTTGTAGTGTGCAGTGACACGGGCGCCTTGTTCTGAACATAAACCAACTTTAGATATAGCTTCGATGTCATTCGATCAAGCTATCTCGCCTAAGAACAGGGAAGCGGTCTCCAGACCGATTCCTCCGCTGGCGCCTGAACAAAACGAATTAGCAAAGTGCAGAAAGAAAGTGGGGGTCGGTGTTACCAGTAACCAAAACGTGAACATCCTTCAAGTCCAAGTCCATGAGAGTCGAGGGGAAGGAGCCATCTGACTCGGTTACCTTTATCATCGTTGAATTGCCGGCCGGCATATAACGGAAGTCCATGATCCTTAGTTTACTACTACTTGAACTTGACGCGACTCTCACAGCTCACAGCTATAACACAGCACAGATACTTTTATATATACCTTGTGGATACATCAGTAAAAGGATGCATCGAATACGGTAGATAAGCTCACATAAAAATACAAGATCAACTCTGCTCTGCAATGACGGTCTTCTTGCGCTCCGCTTTGGGCTTGTTCTCGCCCGCCCTGGTATGTTTCCGCCTGCGTTCCTCCTTGACCCTCTCCGCCTCCAGCATGGTGCGTTTGAGCTTGGACGCCGTATAGACAGGTTTCGGCAGATGCCGCGTCCTAACCAAATGTCAGAGTCAACCACAGGGATCAAGACGACGACGTACCGTGCAACTTTCCCGACCTCTTTGTCATCCTTCCATCGTTCCACAAGTTTGGCGCGATATTCAATCGCTGCGCGTTCTCTTGCATTAACCACACCCAGCTTCTCGGACGCACTCGATTTCCACACACGAACGTTGCCATCATCTGACCCAGACACGACAAATCGCGCATCGTTGGTGAACACCGTAGAAGAAACTCGTCCCATCCGCTTTCCGTGGAATACGTCCTCTCCCGTTCCCTTATCCTTCTTCCATATTCGCACCGTCCTGTCCCATCCACCACTGACAAACTCGAGACCTGTAGGACTCCATTCGCAGCTCATGACTGCTGCTACATGGGCTTTGTAGATCTGTGTCGGGGTGGACATATGCCGAATATCAAAGGTATAAAGATTGTGGTCTTCAGATGCCAGTAAGAGGGTTGTCGGATGTGTAGGACACCAGGAGAGCGCGTTCGAGGTGAATTGCATGATTACCCGTCGTTCGGCCTTGCCCGTTCGGATGTCGTATAATGTAAATGTCCTGTCTGTGCCGATACTAGCCAGAACACTCGCTTCACTCTGATTAAAACGGACGGATGTTATTGTTTCAGTGGATGTAGGAAATGTGAGATTGGATATTGGAGATGTTCTAATTTTATGGATTAGTCGGTCTTGCAGAAGAAATGGGAGGCCCTCACTTTGTCTCATCCCAGATTTGTATCAGGTCTGATGCAGTAGCAAAGAGCGGTTCGTAGCGGTGGTGATCTATAGAACTTGGATACAGTTGAGAAAGAACAAGACACAACTCTAAGAAACTCACTTGAACGCGCTCTTTCCAGGGAAAACAAGGGCAGGCTTGTCCTGAAAGACCTGTGAGGAGGATGGAATTTATTACTGTGAGCACATACTGATTGTGATTCAATATCCCACAATTTGACATTTCTATCGACACCACAACTCAGGACTCTCGACTCTCCAGAAAAACAGAGACCAGAGACCTTTCCCTTGTGGGCCTGTGGTAGCCGGAGTATATGCGTTCGTAAGGAAAGATTGTGTATTATGATGCCTTTCTAAAAGTTCTGGAGAAACCAGCAAGTCAAGCATTGATACACGTACCTCCATCCCAGCTTCCGCTTCCAACTGTAATGAGATCGTGCGGCTTCCTCGCCAGAACCTCTACGGCATCTGTATGTCCCTCCAGACTCGCAACAAACGGCTTCGCAAACATTCGGTCCATTTTAGCAGCATTCAGTGCTCGTGTCCGTTCTCTTGCGCGCGCGAAAGGGTGCATGAGGGGATCGAGGTTACGGGCCATTGGTGTAGGGTCTCCCGGACGTTTTGGTAGGTGTTGAGAGGGTGCATGTTGTAGGACAGATATTTTCTGCATGTCTTTTAGCTTCGCGATTGAGATGAGCATAGGAAACTCACCACCATGATGGACGTTTTTTTGCTGCCCACCCTCGGGCTTGAATTGGATGCCTCTCTAAGCTCTGCGTGTTATAAATGGCAGGCTAGCAGTCGTGGGCTGAACAGAGAAGGACAAGATGCACGTGGTAAAAATCAAGATCGAAAATTTCCACGAAAGGAAATTTCGCCTTGCTCGTCGCCTCCATCAGCCAGGAAATATTCGAATGAAATACGACTCTAAAGTTCAATCTACAGGATAGCAATACATCGAGAAATACAGCATACAACAATCCGAAAGCAAGTACAATGCAGAATACAACAACATGACCGATAGTCCCAAGTTCCAACCCATGGTAAGTAGCAATAGACGTGCAAAAAGCCGCACCAATCACTCACGCCCGCCACACCCCCTCGCATGTTTCCACCACACCATCTCCGGAACCTTCATTGGAGCATCCTTCGAACCTTCCACTGGAACCCATGTATCGCACTTTCCACACAACCCGTAACGCTTTTCATGCTCTGGTTTCAAATTTTTTCTTTCCTTGTCACCCGACGAAGAGGAGAAGGAGGAGGAGGAGGACTGGGACGACGAGGACCGTTTGAGCAAGGTGGACTTGACCTTAGGCTTGGTGGAACTCGCGGAAGACGTGGATGCCGACGATGGAGAGGGTGGGCCAATGCGAGTCTTCAATGGCGGATCGAATGGACGATTGGTCGCAGCGCTTATCCCATGCGCATACTGCATGTGATAACTGGAAGATTCAATTAATAACGAAGAAATGCGTGGCAGAAAAAAGTAAATACTCACTTGTACGCGCTGAACTTCATAGCAAACCACTTCGATTTTCCCTCCTCTCCACAAACTGGACAGAGCCCCATTTTGCCTGTCCCTCGGCCCTTGACCCATCGCGGGGTATACAAATCGTCTTCACCCAAGTCTGCCGCTTCGCCTTCCTCCCCAGTACCTTCTTCTCCTGTATTCTTCTTTCTCCCAATAAGACCGACATTCGCATTCTTCTCTGCCCCCGCTCCACCTACACCCCCCGTTTTGATCTTCGGAAATGCCCTATACCACCTTGGAAAGCCTTCCGTCACCTGTGTACCGTCCGGCAGCTGGCGCATGGCGCGAATTGGACTGGGAGGCGTCGCTGGACGTGAGATTGGAGGCCTGGATGGTGAGGATAACGGTGAAGAGACCTGACTTTTGGTAGTACTTGAGAGCTGACGAGCTTGTATCCGAATCGACCGTTCACGAGGACGAATGGGCGAGGAAAGGGCTGGCGAACTCATCTCGTCCTCTTCCGGCGCGCTTGCGATGCTGACCTTTCGCCTTTTCACTGCTCCTGAAGGTGGAACCGGTGTCAATGGGCTGTTAGCACCAAAGGCTTTCCTGCTCAGGCGTATCGGCATCGGCGTCTCGCCCCGAAGGTCTACCCTCCTGTCTGCAAATTCGAGCTCTCCAGTAGCCATATTTCCAAGAATAGTACCAAGGTCTGCAGCGCTGGCCAAAGCAGACAAGTCGCCCTTCCGCATCACTGGACTTTCGCTCCCCCACCTCCTTTTGTACGGCGAACCTAACCCAAAAGGCGAGGTGGTTGGAAACGGTGACGCGACTCCTCCCAAAGTGTATCCATATTGGAATGGTGAGATTTCCTCGCTGCGTGTCTTGTACGTAAATGGCGAACCCCGTATTGTGGTGATGTCTTCGGAGACGTCGAGAAACGCGTCTGATAACGGGCCATTCTGAGAACTAAATGCCGATGAAGAGTTCTGACTTGCTCCGAATTGAAAGTCATCCTCCTCTTGCCAAAACCGCGTTTCCGAAGCAACGCGCTTGAGAAACGGACTACCCATGTTTAGCTGTGATAGAAATACGTCGGCAGTCGTCATTATGAGATATCGGAGATGTTGTAGATTATAAGCTGGGATGCGGTTGGATGAAATTCGTAGATGTCTTGAGTGATGGGGAAAGGAAAATCTAGCCGGTGGGCAGTAGAGAATCAGCGAAATTATCGATAGATAAGAGGGTGTAGGCGTCGAAAGTCTTGATTAAAGATCTGTCTGTTGACGGAATTGTCATGAGCAGCCTTCGCTTGAAATTTCATGGACTGATACTACCTGAGGATGAGGCGTAGGTCCTGTTCGCGATATCTATTGTCAGTGAGCAGCGACTATCGCAGGGAGATAGTAGAACGCGCTAGAGACGCAACGTTCGACGCCCGTCGTCGTCGTCGCTCGTCAAGAGACTAAAGAAGCCGCGCCACACCCCAACACGATCATACCTGTCATAAGCCGATCTGCGCTTATTCGCTTGCAACGTTAATCAAGCTTTGTGGAATGGTATCCTGAAAGTTTTCATGTAGATTCGTTGTGTATTGACCCTGCTTACATCGGTGGATTGGGAGGATACTTGGGATGTTCACTAGTACCATTTACATTCATGGGTATCACAGCCGCGACTGACATTCATACGAGCGAGGTCATACGCGTCCGTTCAAAAAAGTCAGATAGTCGCTATAGAGAGTGGGAGTAAGCAGGCAATATGCTGCTTGGAATAAGTTCAGAGTGCTTTGGAAACGTCCTGACAGTTGTCACAGACTGAGAAGAACAGATATGTGGGACGTGTGATATCCAAGTCGCTCTAAGATTTCCTGGTACTCTGTATGGCGCCACCTACTGGGCAAAGAGTCCTTGAAGAGTCGCGAACTGTAAGAGTTGGCGGCCCCTGAGTATCCGGCTCCCGGAACGAACATCCGAACGTTCTCCCATTCACGTGTTGCTCATGACCATGACTTGAATGGCTCGCAAGTCCAAGTCAGACGGATGGCGACGTCGCCGACCAGCGTCGCTAAGCTCAACCCATGTCATTACCACCAACGATGTACCCCTCGCGTACGCCTCCCTGCCGCCGACTCCCATCTCGCCGTCACCGCCCTCGACGGGCATGGTGTCCCCAACGTCCGCAACGTTCACAGAGATGCCACCCCCACCTTTCTCGCTTTGGGACTACCTCCGCGAGGAACTTCTCGCTACAGACTTTGATTCACATCAAGAACTCAAGTGGGAGCGGGTCAGCAACTTTTTGAATATACCCATAGCTATTGAACAGGTGTGCTCGTTCATTTCGCGCCAAGTTTACACTGAAAATGCATAGATTATGAGTTTTGGTTTCCTTCTTTGTCTAGACTCGTTTCTGTACACATTCACCGTCCTTCCCATTCGATTCGTCCTTGCGCTCTACAGAGTGTTATCCTTGAAGCGCGTGGCGCCGTCCCAGAAGGCTGACTTGCTACGGGTCTCGTTGTTTGTGTTGACTGTGCTTATTTGCGGTCCACTTACCGACCCGAGTAAGATCTACCACACCATTCGCGGCCAGGATACTATCAAATTATACGTCATATTCAACGCGCTCGAAATAGCGGATCGCCTATGCGCGTCCATTGGACAAGACATTTTAGACTGCCTCTTCTCCCGTTCTAGTCTCTCTCCAGCCTCATTCCGTACCGCCCTGTACTTTTTTCTCGCCACACTGTACACTGTTGGCCACTCATTTGTCATGGTGTACCAACTCATATCCCTCAACGTCGCAATAAATTCCTATGACCACGCCCTCCTCACCCTCCTGGTGTCAAATCAATTCGTCGAGATCAAAGCCTCTGTGTTTAAAAAGTTTGAAAAGGAGATCCTTTTCCAGCTCACTTGCGCGGATATCGTTGAGCGATTTACCTTGTCACTTATGCTCTCCGCCGTTGCTTTTCGCAACCTCATCGAGCTCACTGGCAGCGCAGCTCACTTTGATCACGATGCGCTGTTGCCCAGGAGCTTTGGCTGGTCGCAAGCGGGCGTGTTGTGGACAATCGGATACCCGGTTTTGACGGTAATCCTTTCGGAATGTGTTGTTGATTCGCTCAAGCACGCATTTATTACCAAATACAACCATATTCGCCCCTCCGTATACGCGCGTTTCATGGATGTCCTGTGTCGTGATCTCACCTCAGGCAGCGCGGTTGGACGGAGAAAGCACACATATGTTGACCAGTCGCCACTGGTTGCGCGTCGGCTAGGGTTTGCACCGCTGCCGCTGGCGGTGCTGTCTATCCTCATCGCGGGTCAAAGCATCGGAGAAATCGACCTCAAATGGGGTATGATGGGTCTACTTTTCTGGCTGTGCTTCCTGGGTTTGAAGATCATCCTTGGAGTGAATTTGGTCAGCTATGCGACGGCTAGACAGAATAGTCAGGAAGCCGCTCGTCGGGCTGAAGATCCGGAGAATGATTTCGGGCGCCCACCGATTGGGGAGGGTAAGGAGGAACGTCAGTATAATAGTGAGTTGAAGAGTATGCTAGATGATTCCAGAGACGATGCTGTGAGAGTCGTAGAAATGGGCGAAGGTGTTCTGAGGGGCAGACAGAGGGCCCGTCTCGAAGATTTGACGCGATTTACGATGATTAAACGGATATGGTAGAAGAGTGAGTGAATGTTTTTGATTTATGGGCGCTACGTCACTAAAATTTACTGTTCTAGATGCTTTCTTGACGCTTTACCCAACATAACCTATCAGCAACCTGGATGTCTATAATTATTACTCCCTACGCCTGGTGTGCCCGAACTTATGAAACGAATAAGTTACACCGTGCAACAAGTACTCATCTCATCCGAGTGCCCGAACATTGGCATTCATACGAGAGCGATTTGGAACGTAAAGCTATAGAATTCCAATTGTTCCTTCGTCAGAGCTGACTCTTCCTTAGGTGTAATGAGTACTGAAGACATGTCGAGAATACTTTGGCGAAAGCATGTCCTAATACGGCTCAATTACTTTGACGTGAACGTGATTCTGGTCATAACGCGTCAGGATGGCCCGCTCTATTCTCAAACAAACACCGCCTTTAATAGTCAAAGCCGTCGTCTTCTGAACACACTCGCTTACAGAAGGCGTCTAGCGTGGCGTCCCAGCGGTGCTTATGCCGAGTTCCAACCGAGTTCGGCCGATGAGCGCGGACTTGTTCAAAGCTGGTTGTCGTTTCCGACTGTGTTGATTATTCGACGGACAACGGACTCACAGGAAGTTGTAAATACAAAAACAACAACATGTTGAAAAGGAAAAGGTTATACCACCTCTTTTTTTTGTGTCTCACGATTACCACGTCTTTCCAAGTACTAACCTTTCGTTTCAACGGTCTTCGCAGATGCGTTTTCCCTGAAACATGAGGCTCGTTTGTAGAGATGGCGCTACTGTCTGGACGTGCTTCTTTTGCTGATGTATTGTTTGTTTCGACTACGGCTATGCGCCTCAGCGCTGATTTAACACGTAGAGACAGCAAACACCGCGGAATTCTAGGCTCGGGGTTCGAGGTGGACATGTAGTCCTTGGTAGTTCTTTCATTTTACCGCTTTCGACGTTTATCCTCTTTGGGACGGTTACAACGTGGCCGTTTTTGTTCAACTGGATCACTTTGCCCACAATCCCCATCACACCGCCGAGGGGATCCCATTTACTTAGATATGGATAGTAGTGGGCCCGTATGCATTCCAGCACCATCTCGCTTGAGACTGTTGCTCTTGACTACCCAGTGAGTGACGACCTTGTCCTGTTTAAAGAAGCTGATTGACTGTTTGTCGAAGACCACGCCAAAAATGCCTTGCCGATCATCAATCTACTCAAACGGGTTGCTTATTGACGACCGTAGGGTTTCGTTGACTTCTGTTCATCACACGGCCTCTTCCACTGCTTGGTCCGGGAGTCTCAGTGACTGTATTTGGCACAGATTCACTCACACTGCTAGAGGATCGGGTCCGCTTCAGAATCTAGTCTCGAAAACTGCTTTCCTCGCCTAGTGGGCGATCTCATCGTCTCCGTCGCGCAAGCCCTCAAAACGTTGTGTCGGCCATCGGGATAGCGCCATAGCAATCACTATAGCTTAACGCAGATAATCTGCAAACAGTACCAAGGATCTCAGTTTCCGCCGTGATGAGAGTTGACCTTCGCCGATCAGTGTGTTCACTGTTTGTACTCTGATGCGGCTCATGTGCCGATCCTCTCTTGTAACTCCAATCGCCAGTGTTCATCTACTTTATTGGATATGCTGTGACTTTGGGGCTTCTTCTTCCAGTGCAAAACTACATTTACTGTGCTACCGACATCTCCGCGACATGATATGCCATGGCCGCTTGTACATATGTCCCAATCTCCTCGAGGCCGCGTATTTAATGACGGTGCTCTTCTGTGGGGAGTCATCATTTCTAGGCTTCCTTTCCATTCTTCGGCGCGACATGCAGAATCCTTATAACATCTGGGGCACTCCAGCGGATTGCCGGGGCTCCGAGGCTCCTCCGTCCATCTTTGGAGCTCTCCCGTATACCACCACGCCTGCGATGCATACTCCTCCGAGGCTGCTTGCCTTCACGTTCACCTCGCTGAATCCGTCTGTCCTCAACTGTGTTGTTCTCGGCCCGAACAACCACCCGCAGTTCCAAATTACCACGAATACCTCCATGCCTGGATACACGATCCTCAGAGGCAAGGAGGGAAAGAACGTGGGTCTCATTGAATGGCGACCCGAGGGCGGCCAAGTCGAAGTCCTCCACGTCGTACGAAAACAACCCGCTGGGTCGTTCCTCAGGCTGTCCGGTGATCAAAAGTGCGTTATGCTCCGTACCTATTGCGCTTGTACTTTACTCATTATCCTCGCGTTAGATACCGCGTCATGCAGGTCCAGAACACGGACTACCTCTGGATCGTAGAGGGTAGCGCGATATCGGTAGGTTCCGAGTTCACAAATGAGACGGTAGTTGACTGAGCCCTTCAAATATAGATGTATCTGGCTGGAGAGGTGACCTCCCCCACCCTCTTGGCGCGACTCAAACGACAGCAGAACGGCTTCAAGTTGGAGGTTGCGAATGAAGTTGTACAGGGCGGACTTCTTCATCCAGTCCTTATCGCTGTCGTTCTCTTGCAAAGTGGACAATCCTTCTAACAAAACTTCCGCATTACTGTATCGATAGCAAATTGTATCCTAATGTAGACAGCTTTAGCTGCGTTTCTACTTATGTAGAGTGTCCAATCCACGCGTATTTTGACCATATCGAGAGAGGAACGTTACTGAGCGCTAAGCTGTCCTTGCCAGTGAACATAAGTTCCGCATCGAGATAGATGGTATATTATAATGAAAACGGTAGGTATAACGGCGACTAAATGTACATTAACGGGAAGGCGAGCGCAAAATAATATAAATATCGCAATTATTAAAAATGTCGTTGAATATTCTAGCGTTCAGAAGTCCAAATTTCCTTGTCCGCGTTCGGGATCGCTCATCTTGTGCACACGCACATTGGGACCAACGGTAATATCGCCAAGGCCCAAAGGGGAGATGAAAATATATTGCCCCGAACCGCCTTGGTTAGCTTTGTCAATCTATTGCGACGGGTCAGCTACGAACAGCACAAGCACAACAGCTGCAGCACATACCAGCAATTTCATTGCTACTTTACGGTTGATATTATCCATGAATACGTCGAACTCATCTGCAAACACCGTGAATGTCAGGAGCGATAGTACAGAAGCATGTATGATACCTAAACATCTTATTGGGCACGAGATCGCGTCCCAGAGAGAAAGCAGGAAGCAGAGAGTGGAAAACGACTTTTCCCCACCGCTCAAGGACGACGCGTTCGAGCCTTGAGATCCGCCAGCAGCAGCGTCGTCTTTAGTGACCTGCTTGAATGAGCCTTGCGGGAAAGAAACGAGGGATATCAACCGACCAGCATTTCCAACTCCTTCGAATCATGCTTGAACTCGAGCCTCCCGAAGTATCCACGACTCTGCATATTGAACTGGAAGATGATTTTGCATCTAACGGCAATATGCCTGCGGAACTCAAGCCATCTGTTAGACCGCATTTGCAGAGACTGTTTCAAGGTCTAGACATTTAACATATAAGCGTAACCCACTTAGTGGAAGTCGAGGAGCTTACGTCTTGAAGAGCCATCATTGCTGTGCGTTCTGCGCGCGCTAATTCTAATCGATCATTGGCAGTATTCAATCTTGTCGTCGATTGCGGCAGAGTAGGGAGCGTTTGATTTCTGTGGAAGGCACGGTTAGCAACAGATCAAAGGAAGTTCGTACGACGTACCCGGCTCGTTCAACGGCGGCCTGGGTGGAGTCAATGAGCCTTTGAATTTCTTTCGAGTTACGTTGAGTCGCAACAGGCGGGCAGTAGTCAAGAGCTTTCGACCGAGTGTCCTGGAGGGCCTTGTAGTTAAGTGTCACTTTTCCTTCGTAAGTAAAACGTACTGTAAACGCGTTCTCGGCATCCTGAAGATGTTTTTCCGTAAGTTCAAGCTCGGCGGTTTCCCGAGTACGCTTGTCTTCGTAATGCTTGACATTGCTTTGTGACTGAGCGAAGGTTTGAGCTGCTTGTTCTATCCTTTCCTGGCAGCATAGCAGCGTCAGTACTGATCATTTGAGGCGCGCGCTTGCACTGTCATTCACCTGGACTAAGTCGCGTTCTTTGCTAAGCGCCTGAAGACTCTCTTCAAGTCGACGCAACTCCGTTCCTACTTGGTCGTGGTGTGCATCAAGGTCGCCCTTCTGATTATTGTGGAAGAGGAACTCCGTCTCAAGGGCAGTCCTTTCGGCTTCTGCTTCCTGTAATCGAGATTATTTTGGGACTATCCGAAGGAGACGACATGCCTTCAGAGAGTCTTGCAGGGCGGTAATGTTTGCCGGAAGGTCTACTGCATCTGCATCGTTTTGCGATTGCTGCAGATCGCCTTGGGCTCTGGTCAGTTCCCGTTGCGCATCACTTTCACGTATCTGGCAATGAAAGTTGTCTTCGGGTGGTCAACTTTAGAATATTCAAATTACCTTGCATATTTTTAGAGCTCGAGAAACAGTTCCTATGGTTCTTTTCAACTCGGCTTCTTCTGTTCTCAACACTTCGAGGCGAGCCTGTGTGTTCCGCAGTTCAGTTTCGAAGCGACTGTCTGAAAGTTAATATCATAGTGAGCTGGAGATAAGTAGTGTAAACGTACTCTTTCCGCACTTCAGTCCTCAAGTCACTAAGAATCAAATTCGTAGCATCACGTCGATCTGGCATAGGCTTAGACATTTCGCCACCCTCACTGGTGTCTCATTGTCAGCATCTAAGTGATTGTCCTTTCCTAAAAAACTCACGGATAGCGTCGTACTAGAAATCCATCAGCTGTCCAAGCAACACCAGAGCGGTTGTACTGTTGAAGGAGGTCTTGCCCCTCCTTCCGTGTCCGAGCCAGGAATACACGTTCAATCCCGACTTGATTGATCAAAACGCGGCGCACGTAGGGGTCAGATATCTGAAGCACCAAATCAGTAAGAAGCTAAACCATATATTAGGGGTCTTACAGACAATGCGCGGAGAACAGTAAGATATTGATCAGGCGGTTCTCCTTGGCTGTAGTCGAACATGTCCCTCTCCGCAATTATCACTTGCAAGTCGCGACTAGCATGAGGTCAGTGATAAGCGCTCCGTGACAAAGAATCAAAACGAATCACATACTTTCCTTTCTCCTCAAGCATCCTTCTGAGTTTCTTCGCATCGCGAGGATCCGTAACAGCCCATGAAGTTAGCTGGTTGCTCATATGCCGGCGAAGCACGCTGGCCCACTTGCCCGGGTCGCGGACAACTAAGAAAGTACCTAATGGACCAACTGGCGTATCGCCAAACCATTTCGTGTGCTTGACCTCCATGAGAACCTCACGAATGCCCTTCCCGTAGGGAGCATACTGGTTCTTCTCTTGTTCCTCAAAGTTCCTCAGGTCATTCTGACGATTTTTTACATCCTCCTCCGCCTCGGTGATCCTCCCAGTCAAGTCGTTCTGCTCTGCAAGCAGGTCTTCATGTCTCTTGTCGAGATCGGCCTTCTCGGAGGTGACAGATTCCAAGGCACTTTGGGCCGCACGTACGGCAGCTTCAGCAACCTCGACACGCTGCTGATCTTCTTCTCGCTGGGACTGCGACTCAGCTTCCAGCTTACTCGTTTCATCCGCTATTTGAGATTGTATCGCCTCGATATCCAATTTGATGGTGGCGTACTTGCGGTCGAACTCTCGAGTTTCTCCCTAAATTGACCATCAATGCAGCCCTAAATAAAGAGAAACTTCCGTACCTTCCACTCCTCCAACTGTTTGTTGCTATCGCGCACTTGTTTGCGCACATCCGTCTTCTCCTTTTCTAGATCCTTGCGCTTGTCGTCCTTCACTTTCAAATCTTGCTCGGCAGCACGTAAAGCCTCGGTATGGGATTCAAGTTGTCTCTGGCAAGTTATGTCAGAAGAGCGGTACAAGTCTGAACACACAACAGTACCTTCGCTGCATCGAGTCTCTCGTTTATCTGGTCAAGTCTCAGCTGCTTCGCAGCATGTTCCTCCGAGCATTGCTCCAGCGCTGACTCTTTCTCAGCAACGTATGCCCAGGTGAGCTCTTCTTTGAGTTTTTGGATAGCGGTGCGCTGCTCGATGACCTTGCGTACAAGTTCTAACTCTTCTGCTGCTCTGGTTTGCTCGTCTCGCAGGTCATTTATCACATCCTCCCGATCACGTAGGACTGTCGTGATATTCTCCACGTTTTCGTAACATGTTTGGTACTCGTCGTGTAGTCTAGACAGTTGTGTGCCAGTCGAGAAAAGCTGCGGAGTCTCAGCAACTATTTCTTGAATGACAATGGAATTGGCACTTACATCGTATTTAGTTTTAGCGTCCGCTTTTCCTAGGAACCTTCGAGCAGCATCTGGTGGTTGCTTAGATTAAAGATACCAGGCCACATTCCTTTCGCACCTTGAGTCAAAACACTTATAGGGTTATCGACCTGTATGTTCATGTAATCGCGTATTGCGTCCAATTCGGCTCTCGTAGTGCTTATAACCCGTCCATCCTTGGCTTGGATCTTCCAGGATGAAGACCCGTTCTTGTTGAACCTACGCGTTATGATGATTCTCGCACCATAGACAGTGGGTTTAAATGCTTCGGGTCCTCTATTTTTTATCCAGATGGATACTTCGGACGCACTACATGTAATAAAACGATCAGGAAAGTCCATCTCGACGCGTTTGACTTACGGCTGTCCTTCACGTATGAACGACTTGAGACCAGTACCACGTCCAGTCGAGGAACTCTTGCCACCTAGGGCAATCGTGATTGCGGAAAGTACGGCGCTCTTGCCGCCTTTGATTGCCATTATTAGATATGCCACGACGGGAAAGGAACAGTGCGTACTTCCATTACGGCCTGACAGACATTTAGACTCGAGTATCAACTGTGATTCTGTCATTACACACCGATGATGAAGTTGACGTCTGGTCCCATCTTGAAGGTAAGATACTTGTGGCACATAAACTGGTGCATTTCGACCTGTTCGATGATACCATGCTCGGATACAACCTAATGGCAGTCAAGTTGAAGCCCAAATAAGACCAACGAGGACTTACGCGAGCCAAGCCCTGCCTTGCTTTCAACGAAGCCTGGATTCGTTCTCTATGCTCTGCCTCAAAATCTTGCTCGGCTTCAGAGTCGCTGGATTCAGATTCGGATGATTCGGTCTCCGAGCCTTCAGAAGCCTGTCCCTGAGCGCGTCCTTTTCTCTTACGTGAAGATTCCGGAGGTGTTGGGTATTCTTCCTCGACGCGCCTACGTTTCGTGGGCGTTCGAGGGCCGATGGAAGGCGGCGACGCTGGGCGGCGTTTGCTTGACATTGTGGTAGTAGTCGAAGAGGTCTGGCAGACACAGCTATGACCTTTCTTTTAACCTTTTGTCTTCAAGCTTCATGACGAAAGGGAAGGAACAGCCTGTTTGGGGCAAACAAAAACGCGGCCCCCATTCGGGCCGAGCTACCGACCTGTTCGATCAACCACCGAACCTGCACCGAACTTGCAAGAACCCTTGAAGCCTGTAAAGCTGGAACTTGAAGCTTGAGCTTCGGTCTTGATGTCAGCGTTAACATATATTACAGTTTATGCGTTTGAACTATTTTCCCTCCTCGTTTCATCCGTCGTCTGCGATTACACGAATGTTCGCTCCTGCTCTGACGGTTTCCTGCCTCAGCAATGACAGCTCGTCAATCAGAGCGGGGAGGAACGTTCCCCGCCCTTGAACGTCGTGCCTCCCGGCCGCCACCTCCGCTGCAACGGTTAGGACGAGCACACTAAGACACATGTCAGGAAAGTAGACAGATGAGAAACATGACTGCGTACCCAGCTACAGCGCCTAACAGCGTGGTCGGACTGACAAGCGATGTAGAGCCTGACATCGCCACGGCACAGTAGGATGCAATGCAGGAACCCAAGATGCAGCCCGATCCAGTTATTTTGCCCATCATTTCATGTCCGTTAGACAGAGCCACGACATAGGACCCGTCGGATATATAATCCGTGGGACCAGTCAAAACGATCACACAGCCTACAAAGTACTCAGTGACTGATGGCAGAGGAAGCCTCCAACTCACGTTCTCGACGAGCCAAGTTCCGGACAAACGACACAGGGTCTTTGAATCCGGGCCCAACGCTGTCAACGCCTTTGCTCTCGACTTCCCTTGATCCAGCAAGTGTCGCAAGCTCCCCAGCATTGCCCTTAATGACACTTGCTTGCCATAGGTCCATCAATTCTGTTTTCGCAGTAGTGTCAATCAAGGGTATTCGAAGCCACTGGAAACTCTAACCTTGAACGGTTGCCTGACGGAAAGCAGAAGCGCCTACGCCAACAGGGTCCAGAACGATGGGTTTGCGGAAGGAATTCGCATAGTACCCCGTCCTTAACATACCAGCCTTCGATTCAGCGGTCAGAGTGCCAATGTTGATGAGACATGCACTGCAGATTCTCGCGATATCTTCCGCTTCTTCTGGGGCCGTAGCCATAATAGGACTAGCTCCCAAGGCCAGAGTTATGTTGGCAGATTGGGTGGCGACAACATTATTGGTGATCTATGAAACAGATGTGAACTGTGGCACGTCT
>QLPD01008061.1:0-23228 GCA_003314085.1 Hymenopellis raphanipes | reverse complement strand
CGCTGCATCAATTATCCGATGGATTTCCGGCACCCATGATCAACGCGACATTGGGAAGCACGATGAGTAATACCTTTCTTTCCTCCAGTACGGCCGGTATGGCCGCCAGTCGTCTGCTTTCGTTCCTGTGGCACCGTTCACGGATTCTTGGCGGTATTCAGCAGGTATGCACTAGCATCATTCCTTCTCTCCGAATCGCATGCTCCTACTCTCACACTGCATTGGCCCTCTCTGGGAATGGGAATTGGAATACACTTGTCTAATAATGTAGGATGGAATGCTTCTGGCATGTGCCCTCCAAAAAACTTCAAGCCTATCGAGACTCATATCTGGTTATGTCATTGTCAACGAGAAGAAGCTGAATACGCGTCAATCAACCCGTCTGAACAACTTCAACTTGAGGCGCATCAACTTGGACTTGAAGCGGCCGGTGCACGTCTACATCCATACATCCAGGACTGCAGAATGAAACACTTCAACGTGAACTTATTACATTGAGAACATCTGTGTCGTGGAACGAGGTGAGGAGTGAGGAGTTGAGGTCCAAGTATAACTATGCAAGTTCAACAAGCTTTCGGAGATGGCCGGTCGAATGAACGAAACCGGAGTTACTCGTCCTGTATGAATGCTCGTCAACATGACAAGATCGCAGTTCATCACGAGCTGCGCAGTCGCAACCCCCGATCATGTTTCGATGGCGGTGATTGCCAATTTTAGATGTGGGGCTGCAAATTGTTGATACATGCCGTCCTTTGGCTGTGTTATACATTTCGGTCTGTTTAGATAACTTTAGAAGATGCTTGTTAAATCTATTCAGGGATTGGCAGTTGTCTCGAACCTTGATTCTCTTCCGTTGATTGGTTTTCGTTCATACCGGTAAGTTGACGAAGCAATTGAACGCGATACTGTGTTTACAAAACACCCTATTACCGAAACTGTCATAACTGGTACGGAGAGAGTAACGATAGATTTAGCTAGATAATATACACAGTGGTTTACATACCTGGTACGGAGAGAGTAACGATAGGGGCTCTCTCCGACCAGGGCTTCCATATACGGCTAAGACGCCGAGTCACCTCTTAACACCCCCCCTTGACTGGCGTCTAGGCGCAACATCTTGATTGTCGCAAGGGAAAAAGTCGTCGGTTTGATCTGCAACATTGCCCGGAATTGAAGTTGCTCGATACTCCTAGAGCAACGACTGCTTGTTGTTTTGGCTTTGTGCTAGGAGGAAACTTCCCATTCGGTTGTTGCACAATCCACTTTGAGCGACATGGGTGTCTCCAGGTCAAGCCTGAGATACACCATCTGCCAACAATGCAGAAACAACAAATTCAACGGTGCATCAACAGCGTCTCCAGAAGCGACGTAGAGAACCTCCAGTCGAAGGTCGTTGAGTAGGTTTGGGATGGTCAACAACTTTGTGAGAGGAAGTGTCGTAGTTCTCGAACCGGCTGGAACATTAAACTCTGGATGAAGTCGGGGTAAAAGTGAGAAGGTGGCAGATGGGACGTGTGCGCCTCTAGAAAGTTGCACTCCGAAGGTGTACGTCTTTTCGACATGAGACTGGGTGAGGGTGACGAAATCTAGGAGATGCCCGGTATTCTCACTGACTCGGAGACAATGGAATAACTTCACAAGAAATGGTTAGCTTGGTCAGGTTTCCCAATGAAAGTGGCGACGTCGGGAAATGGGTTACACAGTCATCCGGCAAATCGAGGAGGAGCTCGGATAGAGCAGGAACCGTCAAAAACTCTGCGCTGCTTCCCAAAGTATTGCTGCCCTCAAAGATGGAGAGATGTCAGAGGGGACAGTATCCGGAGTGGGAATGTGGACATCAGAGGCGCTGACATTTACTTGAAGCTCCTCCAGGTTGGTCAAAGTACGCAACAGGTTGGAACGTCGACATCAAAAGCCGGGAAACACGATAGAGGTAAGATGAGACCAAGGAAGCCCGACGTGCTCCACCGCTCGCCAGGGTATACCGTGAAAGACCTCCAAATTTCGAAGGACAGGCGCTGTCGTTGATTGAAATACAACGATGTTTACATCCCATTCGTCCTCCCGATGATACGGGAAAATAAGGGTTTGGATCCTTGAGAAATGGTTTCCTAGAACGGGGAGGACAGCGTGGCCCGTAATGTCGTCCACGCTCCCAAGATAAACTGTCATGGGCAGTCCTTTCGACTGCTCAGTGGAGAGCTCCACCTTGAATGCACACTGACAAGGCGTAATGTGACCGATATGCTTGTCGAAATCAAGCAAGAGATATGTTCACAGCTGAGGAAAATTGACTGCAAGCGCTCTCCAACGACAACAGACTCGAGTCAGAAGCCAAGGAGCTCCTCCTGGGTCAACGCGTCGGGAGCTTCAAGGCTGTAAGCCTTCAATTGGCTCGGCGTCTTGTGTCGGTGCGTAGCGTGTGGGAACGAATTACGCCAGTTCTGAAAGTAGTATGACTCAGATCGCTAGAACGGTGCATGCATTAGAACTTGTGATGGAGAGCAATGAGCGGGAGTGTGATTTTGATGTGTTGTGTGCTCCATTAGAGTTACTTCATACACTTAACGGCGGAGTCACTGACAGGCGCTCAATAGTGGAATTATGCTCAATGGCGAAAGGCTCAAATATATGTAATGCCAGTGGGCCACTAGCAGGGTTATGCTCGAAGGCGGGATTGTCGATTCTCCACTAACTGAGGATGCTGAGTCCTGCCCCCCTCATCCGAAGTCATATAGTAGAGCAATGGAGAGGAGGAGCAGTGTAATGAGTACTCGAGGATGTACTCTCAGTCGAGGACTCGTTACTTATACTCAAAGGCAAGATTCACTTGAAGGCGAAGTGACAAGACGGCAAAAGCCAAAGTTACGCTCAGAGCCTGAGGCTGGATATGCTCAAAGGCAGAGAAGATATACACACAAAGGCAGAGTCTCAGAGAAGATATCCGCTCAAAAGGCGAGGAAGTATGCTCAAAGGCAAGAATACGTGAATTTATGTTTGCAGTGCTCAAAGGCGGGTGTTACGCTCAACGGCGAGAATACTTACGCTCAGAGGCGGAAATACTTACGCTCAGAGGCGGGAATAAATTCGCTCAGAGGCAGGAATAAATACGCTCAGAGGCGGGAATACGCTCGAAGGCGGGAATACGCTCGAAGGCGGGAATACACGCTCAGAGGCGAGAATATGCTCAAAGGCACACAATACGCTCAAAGGCGAGATTACGCTCGAAGGCGGAATTATGCTCGAAGGCAGGATTACGCTCGAAAGCGAAGTTACGCTCAACGGCAAATGCTCGGTGGCAGGGTTCACTCGATGGTGAAGTTATGCTCGACGGCGAGATTATGCATGGTCGCAGGTTTGAAAGGCTGCACAAAATGTAAAATCTTTTGAATTTAGAAAGGAAATAACGTAGCTCTTCGAGTCTCTGGAATAGTAATCCGATGAAGAAACCGACCTTTGAATGCAGAAAGAGCCGCGTGCGGAATCAAGCTGACACATCACTCCGGATTTGGCTCGATTGCAATCCTGGTCGCGGTTCGTCGCGAATATAATCGAAATCGCGTTCCTTGAGGATATCCCAGTCAGGCGCATCTCCGCCAAGACTTGTCGGGAGTCTGAAGAAGCGGCACACAGAAAAATGCGGGTGGCAGCGTGCACAGGTATCCTGATGTGGTGGATGACAGGGTGAAGGAGAACATGATGCGGCGGGCTTCTCAAAGGTGTCGAACAAAACTTTGGCAGTGTACGCGGATGACTTGGGTGTTGATGGCGTCACCGGAGAGAACGACAGCGACGAGGCATTTAACGTCGGCAGGGCTTCTTTGAGCAGCGCGGGATGAGGGTGTATGTCGATGTGTTTGATGTCTTCCACATGGGTGATGGTAAGTGGGTTGCGTGCATGTGTCGTTGCGCGTCAGGCTCCAAGGTACGTGACCAGAAAGACCAGACGTCGCAGTTCATTACCGATGTAGTTGAGGACAATGGCGAAGGAGGTAAACGGTGGGCCGGAAGAATCGTTGAAGGGTCAAGGAAAGTCGCCGCTGAGAGCGACAAGTGGGGCTGGAGGAATTGTGGAGGAAGGAAAGGAAGTTGGCAGTGTCGTCAATGTTAATGGTCTTGCAGCTGAGACCTTGGCGGTTGGCAATGCTCAATGGTGAGATGAGGATGGAGACAAGTCACGCATATTCGATTGCCTCGAGGCATATTTTCCTCCATGCGAGTGTTTCGGGAACGACATACTGAGCAGGTAGCATGGTCTGCGGTTCTGGAGATACATGTGCCGTCATTGTACACGGTGTTGCATATGGAGAAGTGATGCCAATTAGTAGGGTGATGAAGCCTGTGCCAAGATAGTACCCGCTGAAGTGAGATATGCGGGACATCTATGAGAGAGGCTGGCTTTGGCGACGGTGGAGTGAAGTTGGCCAGTAACCAGGGTTCAGCTTCGTCTTGGCTGCCTGGTCATTTTCTTCGACGACGGCGACGCTGGTGACATTGAACCATGGGATGAAGGAGTCCGTAGTGGGCGGTACACGACGAATATGTCGAATGAATCGGAATGATTGGACACATTAGTCGGAGGACAGGTGAATGGAATTCCAACGGGTGTTGTATGAAGGCTGAATGACGAGCGGAGAGGCGTGCTCCTGGAGATCAGAGACAATGGGACACTGTAAATCCCGTCTCGTTTAGCTGCACATCGCAGAAACTCCAGCTGTTATCCCAGCCTTCGCCCTGTTTGTATGTCCAAAAGAACCAGCTGGCGCATGTACACTCAGAGAGCTCCAATTGTGCTTCATTGAGAGGGGCAGACTGCTCGTCCACGACGAGGGAGTTCCCAACGTGTCCGAGCATCGGGACGATGTCGGTGTTCGGGTCACGGAGGGCGCCGGCGTGGTCGTGTACATACATCCGTCACTGTAACCACTGCTCCACTGCTATCACAACCCTGGACCTGCACACTAGTTGAACGTATAGTGCCGGTTAAGAAGTGGGATGGACTGAGACGGGATGTTTAATTGTGTCGGCGTACGATGAAATGTTGTTTTGGCGCGCAACGGATGAACTATCAGTTTGGAGCACTCCGGGGCCCATAACCTGTCATAACTGGTACGGAGAGAGTAACGATAGATTTAGCTAGATAATATACACAGTGGTTTACATACCTGGTACGGAGAGAGTAACGATAGGGGCTCTCTCCGACCAGGGCTTCCATATACGGCTAAGACGCCGAGTCACCTCTTAACAGAAACCGTGACGTGGTAAGCTCAAGTGGTCAAAGTGGGACGGAAAGAACGAAAGAGTCGTAGAACATTTGTGTCTATAGTCGAGCAGGGCAGCCAGCTCTTTAAGCAAGGTGGGAGCAGATCATCATGAGCGCTCATGATGCCGACTCTCGGCAAGACAGTTTCTCACGACTCGGCCAGCGTCGACGGCATTGTGACTTACTTCCAAACGCTCACTCTCAGTCGCTTCTCTTCGATTATTTCCTTCAGAAAAAATCTCTGGACTCGTCAGGTTCTCAGGAAAGATCCAATGCTGTACAGACGTACTTGCGGGAACACCACAAGTAGCACAATATACCCTGACAGAGAACAATACTTCTTGTTGTTCCCCGTAAACAAAAGCGCCTGCTCTTGTTCTCGCATCATTCATAAGGATGGCGCTCGTCAATTTCCATAAACAAACCCTCATACCCTCTCCTCCACCCTCACGATTTTCACGCCCCAAACCATGATCTCCATAACGCTCACGACTTACGATCTCTTCTTCATCCTGGCTACGGTCGCCTTCTCTATATGGCGCCTCTGCATCATAACCGACGATTTTGCCCGAAACACCTCTGAGATACACCTTATCTTCAAACGGATTCCGTTTCCGTATACGATTCCGAAACGCACGCGCCTCAATTCCACGAATACGCCGACTACAGCGATATCCGCTTCCACAGACGACCCTATGTTCCATTCATCCTCATTAAATGCTACTCATGAAACTAATGTTACACCCGTTGAAGCCTCCGGCGATGCTGGCGTTGAGGCTCTCTCCCACGAACAGCCACTACCATCGGAGTCGCCTTCACCCCAACCAATACTTTTCAAGGTATCGCACGCGACTTCAGATTCGACTCACTCCGAGCCGCTCAGGGCAGACGAAGACACGTCGCCGTCTTCAAACGCTGATCTCAGACAACGACTGGACAATGATGTCTCCATCTCTCGTGCAATTGACCGACTGGCTGTGCACGCTGGGCCATCCACCTCAGCTTCTCCCGGCCCTACTCTGATTGACTCGCCTTTTGCTATAGATGGGTTGTCTCGTCTAGCAACTTACAATGGGGAGGCCGTTAAATTGACTGGCGAACTGGTCGACGGTGACGAGGAGGAAGATCAAGAATCAATTGGCGAGATACCCGACGAAGATTCTTCGTCGAACGCAGATGGATTTCCGGTGATGATTGACAGTGGAGAGAAAATGAGCTTGCGGGAAGCTCGTAAGTCTTTCAAAACATAAATCATTGTACGTGTTTATAAAATCTGTCGGCTTATAGGTCCACGACTGTTCGCAAGCCACGGAGTCCAAACGGTACCTCTTCCGCCATCGGAAATCCAGCCTGCTTTGCCTTCGACTCAGATTTCGCCTCTATTGCTATGTTCGGATCTAACGCCCGCCGACAACGATGATGCGAGCTCTCTACCAGGACCTCTTCTCTCAGCCTTTCAAGGATCAGTCCAGAACTCGCTGCCCTTCCCCAGCGTGGAACCACCGCATATACAAGAAGCTCTGGAAGAACTTCAACCTCCCCCAATTCCTCCAAAGAACCCACGACGCCGAGCGACTGCCCCTTCCCGTCCACCTTTCTTACTTCGCACAGTGAACAGGAAGAGAAGTGGTGCAGAACTCAGCCCGATTTTAGGCCGCCGCCCTCCTCTGTCGGACACTAGATCGTTGGTCATCGATCAAGGAAAGGCGAGGGAAGTACCAATGCGAGAGGACAGCGATCCTTCAAACACCAAAGACACGACGAATTCGAGTCGCGACTTGCTAGCTCTCGCCCTGGCTATCAACGAATTGGAATCTATGGAGATCGAGTCTGGTTCAGAACGTGTGCACGCTCCGAGTATATCACAGCCAGCTCCCGGGTTTGAACGCCTCCGATTCCCACATGCCAGCTATCTGGTATCGACCAGGCCATACGACGCAGTACCGCTCGGGCATGGAACAGCGTATCCTGGGTATATCGTCACTCGACTCGCCATACCAGAAAAATGCTCCGCGCACCGGATACGAGGCCGCGAGTATAAGCTCAAAAGCATGGCGTGGCGCGCCGAGTCGCAGATACCAGAACCGATGCTGATACTTGATGAGCATAGTTTGGACGCTACTTACGCGATTCTGGATCAACAGTGTCAGTGTAATGAAAACTCAGCACTGGTGCGTATTCGGGATGTCGTCCAGCATGGAAGTGATATCTGTATTATCACGGTAGGTCGAGGCAAAGATCTAAAGCGTCTCAGTACTAAAGAATTCGTTAGAATTGTTACGACGGCACGCTAAGACAGCTCCTGGACAGTCTTCTGCCGCATCTCGTAGACGCGATTGTATTCAAGTGCTTGACCGATGTCGTAAGTCCCAATCCCTTCCTCTCCATCCATGAATCCAATTGACAGTGACTTGAATTAAAGTGGCGAGGCGTGCATGAGATGCACGCTTTGAAGATCTTTCATAGAGACATCACTTCCAACAGTATCCTCTACAACCTCACGGCGGACTCGGACACTTACAACTTCTATATCGGAGACTTCCTCAATGCTGTTCACAATCCGGGACCAGACAAAGTAGAGCAGCTGATGAAGAACGACTTTCGCGCTTTGCTGCATTTGATCTCTTTTATTGCTGAGAAATTCCGTAGCGTATACGGAAAGCGGGTCGCAGCTCTGGTGAAATTGTTGCAAGGGACGTTGGAGAACATGATAAACGTGAGCCAACTCTTTCCTACGGGCACGATGAGGAGGCTAAGACTGTGTTCCAGGCTGAACCAGGCATCTTGAAGTCTACCGTCGACAGTGGTTACCTTGCCAGGTTGAATTATGAGCAGTTGTGCTTGTGATTGTGTGGCGCGTTTGGTCGAGCACTTACTGAGATTCGCAAATTGGCTTCCTCTTCTCTCTCGGGTAATACCAGCATATATTAAGTTACTCTGTATCATACTATCTTCATATAATCATGTTTCTCATTCAACGCCGCAGGCGGCATCTAATTTCGTGGCGGCCATTACCAAATGTAGATCGTGAGATTTGCCGGACAGACTCTCTTACCTCTCTTCCGCTCCATCACCGTCGCAATTGTGTCGAACAGAAATGGTCTACGACGCTACCACAGAGACCATGGACCCACTAGAACAAAAGAAGGTCCTTATTGTCTTTATGGAAAAATAGTCAGGTCGGTGGTCTTTTCAAGCTGCTCTTGTTCAAAAAAGTTAATCTGTTGTTTTCTGTTTAGCTCTTAAGACAAACTGGAGGGATGAAGGAAAGCACAGTCACGCCCTGCCTGACCTCTCTTCACGACTCTTATTTCCGTCTCAACGAACCCTCATGAATACCACCATTCAAGTCGGCGATGCTGTCTTTGCGTATCACGCCGGCATGAGAGCTATCTTCCACTTCTCCTTACGTTTCGTGATGGACATCTTCTGGAATGTCTTCATCTGGGAACACCGGTATCGGCTCGTCGCTTCGTCCACCATTACTGCTGTACTGCCAATCAGATCAACTGAGCCATGTCCACATTCGGACACCTTACCTGCGATTCTACAGCTCCGGAATCCAGCCCCCATGGAACCCACTGCTGCTCCTCTTTCCTCAGGACAACCACGCGCAGACCGTATTTTGAGGAGACAGCCGAAACGACTGTCTCTTCGTGCGCACTATACGGCCATCGAACATCCCCGGACACCCTGCTTGCAGCTTTCCTTCCGTCCACAGCTGAACCTCGACGAAACGAAGTACTTCATGCTTTCGCATGGCCGTGTATACTCTGCGCGAGGGCTTGGGCAATACGCCGGCCTGTGTTATAGCGTACAGCTCGTCAGCATCAGCACGTACGTGTCCAATGATCGCCGGATCGGGGAGGAATGGTTCGAGGCATTATATCGCGCAAAGGTGGTTGCTGGCCGCCATAGAGGCGGCTTTTGGTCGCGTGCATCGCGTCTCAGGCCCCGTCTCATCTGGCGCATGACAAGGTGCCAGGATGATCTGGAGCGGACGATTGTATTTGACGCACGGGCTTATCCGGCTGCCTGTTACGCGTTCATTGATTCTGAACGTCCTCGACACCTTCGCGCGGAGGATTCTGCTCTAGCTGTGGTCTACGATGTAGTGCAGCGAGAAGACGACCTGTACATTATTATGGTAAGTCCAAAACAAGGGTGTAACAATTCTTATGTCTGAAACCACTTCCATAGGAACACTATGATTACACTCTTCAAGATGTTCTTAATCTCCTCGACTCTTCAGACGACGAGGTCCGCTCACACGCCGAAAGTCAATTTACTGAGGAGTTTGTTACGACCTGCACGAAGCGTATCGTAAGTTGGTTTCTTTCCTATTGCCATACTTTTCTCCTCATCTTCGACGCTAGTTCAGCGCTATTAACGAGATGCACGCCAACAACTTCTACCACACAAATGTTAATGCCCGCAGTGTTCTCTGCAAGCTTCTTCCTCCACGGGCTTCGAATATCGAGAATATGCAGTTCTTTTTGGGCGACTTTGTCAAAGCAAGAAGGTTCAAGGCCGCGCGCGAGCCATTCATCCAGAAGGATTTCTCTGACTTTGCAACACTCATGGATGGACTCTTCACGCGACTGGGAAAGATCAGAGTGGCAGAGGGGAAATCGCGGATGCCACAGACCGTCCGCGATCTCAAAAGGCTGATTAGCTTTGATAATATCACGGTAAGAAGCTTGCCGTTAACTGTGATCTTTGCGTGTTCCTAACGACTCTACAGGCTAAGAAGTTCGTGCCATCAGCACCTGAAAGCAGTCGTAGTTTCGCCAACATGTTTGGCGACTCGACAATTTCGCTCCGCCAAATGGAGCAGTGGAAAATTTCCTGGCGCATCGTTGAGGGAACGAAAATGCCAGCAATAGTGACAACAGATTCATTAAATCTTACAGATGATAGTGAACAGTAATGTGTATAACTTTCACGACTACAGATGAATGCAACGATATCCGGTCTCCGAACAGAAGCTGGTTATGTACTTGCAAGAACATCAGCTCATTTTCGCAACACTATTATCTGGCAGTGCGTCGTCGAGCCAGCTCCCCGACAGCCTCAGAAAGCCAAATCTTCTACATGAAAAGCTGAGTCAAGGCGGTCAGTCGGACGACTTGTTGTATGTGTCGTCCCAATTTAGTGTCGTTGAGTCACGCAAAAGTCACGAGACGTGTGCTTTCGTGAAAGCCACCACCACGGCCACTCTTGTTCGCTGCCACCGTCCCAGAACGAACTCTTACTAATGGGGTACCTGTTCTCCCAAGGCCTGGATTTTCCCAAACGTGAACAGAGTGAAAAACAACTGCTAGGAGTGCATTCCTTAACTCCCAGCACACGCGCGGGATTTGTGGGATACTCCGACAGACATACAAAGACGGACCTTCTCTTTCAAGCGATCTGCAGTGGACGTGTTCTGCATCACATGTCCGCCTGAAACCCGACTATCCCAGCCCGTCTTTGATGGCAGCGCCTGGTCTGTCTTTCGATGTTTTTTCTCACTCTACGCCCATTTTCGGCGCTTCATCAAAACGTACTCGCCCCTTTTTCCTGGCGAGACCACCGAGCGGAAAGGTTTCACGATATGCCACTCGTCCTCCGATACGAGACAGTGCTGGCGTGACCTCTATATAAGCTGGGACAAAGCGTACAGCATTGTTCAGCTTTCTCGACATGCCTAGTACTTTCACCCAAACCCTCGATACGCCCGCCTACAAAGGCACCGTCTCTGTCAACACTGGATTGTTCATCAATGGACAATTCGTCGATGCTGTCAAAGGCGACTCTATCGAGTGCGTATCCTCGTCTATGTTTTAAACATTCTATAGTAACGCTTCGCTCTCAGTGTTTATAACCCAGGTCTCCCTCATTTAGCTGTCCCTCGTACTGCTAACCGATGCCTGTGCAGCTACTGGTAAAGTGATAACATCCGTCGCTGCTGGGAGCAAAGAGGACGTCGATATAGCTGTCGCTGCAGCTAAGAAGGTCGGTCACTCTTGTAACCTTACGTATCACAACTCAGGTCTCCCAGGCATACAAAACCTCTTGGGGACTTAAGGCACCCGGAACTCAGCGTGGCCAATTGTTGTCGAAGCTCGCGGATCTCATTGAACGGGATATCGACGAATTTGCTGCACTGGAGTCGCTCAATACGGGCCGGCCATTCACCGTTTCTAAAGCGGTTGACATTACTTTATCGATTGGGGCTATTCGATACTATGCAGGATTTGCTGACAAAATCCAAGGCAAGACTATTGAGGTAGGCATCCATTTTCAGGGTGCGCATCGGCTTTCTGCTAACTGGGTGGGGCGCACAGACCTCCGAACTCAAATTGGCATACACGAGGCATGAACCTTATGGCGTCGTCGTAAGTACACCTCACCGTGATCTGTTTATTTGTGACGAAGTGTCTTTACAGGGTCAAATTGTACCATGGAACTTCCCATTGGTAAGTCTTCTTAGTGACAGTGCGGGACTTAAAGGCTTAATCAATGCAGGGCATCGTTTCCTGGAAAATTGGACCTGCTCTCGCGACCGGAAACACAATTGTCCTTAAAGTACGTCGTCATTTCACCAAGGAAAAGTTTTTGTTTCTTAAGATAACTGTGTGTAGCCTTCGGAAGTCACCCCTCTTACCGCTCAGAAACTTGCTGCCCTTGTCATCGAAGCTGGTTTCCCACCCGGCGTCGTAAACATCGTGAACGGCTACGGTTGGCCACAGCGTATCTTTCCTTACGACGTGTATCTCACTCGTGTACAGGTCCAACAGTTGGCCAAGCCATTGCCGAACATCCTGTTATCGAGAAAGTCGCTTTCACAGGAAGTACAGCAACTGGTCGACGGATCCAGGAAGCATCGGCCAAGTCTAACCTGAAAGCAGTCAGTCTCGAGTTGGGAGGGAAGAGTCCGAATATCATCTTTGACGACGCGGACCTCGACCAAGCTGTCAAGTGGGCGGCTCGAGGCATTTTCTTTAACGCCGGTATGATGACCTCCCTTCCTCTGCCCGCACAGGCGATTGACGTGTTTCGTGTTTCAGGCCAAATGTGCAGCGCCAGTTCCCGGCTCCTCGTGCATGAAGGCATCTACGACGCCTTCGTTGAGCAGTTCATCGCTGCAGCCAAAAGTCTCGAAGGGGCTGTCGGTGATCCATTCGAATTGGCTACTCAGCACGGACCTCAGGCGTCGCAAATACAGTTGGACGTACGTGGACCCGCTTCCTCCCAACTCCTGCGCGAACTGACGTGAACACAGCGAGTTCTCGGTTACTTGGATATAGCCAAGAAGGAGGGCGGGACGATCCTTACCGGTGGTGAACGACTCGGAGACAAGGGTTATTTCGTCCAGCCCACCATCTTCACTGGCACGAATGAAATGAAGGCTGTCCGAGAAGAGATCTTCGGGCCCGTTGCGACCGTAATCAAGTTCAAGACCGAGGAAGGTATGCTAGCCATGTTCGCTTGAATGTTGATAGGCGCTGTGAATGTCTTTCAGAGGCCATTGAGATTGCCAACGACACGGAATACGGTCTGGCGGCTGCCGTGTTCACGGAGAACAACGCGCGCGCGATTCGAGTTGCGCATGCGCTCGAGGCGGGAAGTCTCTTCGTGAACAATTTCAACTGGCTGGACAACGGCGTGCCGTTTGGAGGCTACAAGCAATCAGGGTTCGGTCGCGACCTTGGGGAGTATGCACTCGATACGTAAGTACTTCCACATCTGATGTTTAGTGTCCATACTGAGGCTCCGATTCGTAGGTATACGCATGTGAAAGCGGTTCATGTCAACCTTGGGTTGAGGTTGTGATTCGTTCGAACGGTCTTTGTCAATCAAAGTAACTCTGTATAAGTAGTGTATTGTTCTCATCAACATAACCTTGTACTTATAGTGTATTGTTCTTTCTCATCAATGAGTCAGATTCGGTGTAGTACTTGTTCATTATTCTATCATTACGGTTTAGATTATGTGGCGGACGAATATCGAGCCATAGAACGATAACAGGGTATCACAATATGCCCATTAAAGGTTACACCGCGAGCGTTCCTACAGATTGCAGCTGGTTTCCCCCTACCCAGGAGGGGCATTCCCTTACGAACAGACGCGTCGGCACCCCAGGAAGAAGTCGGATTTCCGAATCGGGTGAGGTTGCCTGGCGGCACGGCGGCACAGGCGCCTGATGTTCTTTGGTTCCTTCCACCACCATCCCCCGCATTTTCTTCGCTTCTTCGTCCCTCCACCATGACTAAGTACCGTCAAGATTGCCACAATATCTAACTTTCGTCTCCCTCCATAGAGGCCAAAGCTGCCAAGAAACTCGCCGAAATGACAGCTTGGGCTGGATGGTCTCTTGCCGAGCTGGCCTAATCTGTCTAGCACGTACTTTTAAAGACCTTGGCAATCAGTTTTCGTTGATGTTTTCCTCGGGATATGTCAAAACTTCTGACAGTTCGTCTAGTATTTCCTGGATTTGCTTGCTCATTCACGATAGCCCGGTTGTACGGTGTACAACTGGTGTCCGAAATATGACCATTCCTTGGCTGGAAGGCTCGTTTACCCGCCCAATGTATGTCAGCCTCCCGTTCAAATACTTCCGTGCCGTGTATCGACTTCCTTCCTTCCAAGTACGCGAAAGTCCACGGCAAGGCCACGACTGCCATCAAATCAGGTGAATGACAACAGGCTCAGCGCCTTTGTCGTCTGGTATGAATTAGTATAAAATGGGTTGTGATATTCCTTCACCACACGAAATACGATGTCTTTTCTTGGAACCTCTTCGACGGTCAAGCTCAACACTGGTGCCGAAATGCCCTTAGTAGGTATGTCACTGTCGACCATCTGCTTGACATACAGCTCACCGTCGATAGCTATTGGCAGCGGCGTTGGTTTCGACCCCGCAGCGCAATGGGCAGCGCGGGAATGGCTATTGACTGCATTACAGGTTACATACCTACGTTCTGCAGAGACGAAGTGCTAACCGGCTGACCAGGCGGGGTATAGACACATCGACACCGCGGCCCTCTATGGTGAGTATGTTGCCTTGATCAAGACATTCAGGCTCTAACGACTTTCCTAACTCTCAGGTACCGAAGCATCTGTCGGAGAAGCGGTTCGCACGTCAGGTGTTCCCCGACATGAAGTCTTCGTGACAACAAAGCTACCGTCAGTCGTTTGAATTCGCGTTCCTGTTGACTGACACTATATCTTTATTAGACCGAATGGCTTCACACGCGTTAAGCAGAGCTTCGAGCATAGTCTCAAACAACTGGATGTTGAATACATCGATCTAGTACGTCCCTTTTCATCACTCGTCGTTACACATTCCTCACTTGTTTCTCAGTATCTCATCCATGGTCCCACTCCAGTTGCGTACGAAGGTGCCTCATGATTGTGTTTCTGCTCGAGTCGATGTATAATCTTTGCCTACAGAGGGAAACCCCTTCCCTACGAACTCCGATGGAACGATGCGTCTCGACAACAAGGTTAGCATCAATGATGTCTGGGCGGATATGGAGGCACTACTCGAGACGGGAAAGGTCAAAGCCATTGGCGTCAGTAACTTCTCCCCGAAAACGTAAGGAACGATTGTTTTGTTTTTTGCACCGGATACTAGGACTGTCGGCAGCCTTGAACCGCTGCTCAGAACGGCCAAAGTGGTGCCTGCAGTGAATCAGGTCGAGTGCGCGTTCCGTTTGAAATCCCACAATATGCGCTGAAGGATTCGTACCAGACTCCACCCATACCTCGTGGAGGAGTCCCTTCGCCAGTACTGCAAGAGCAAGGGAATCGTGATCACTGCATACACTCCGTCCGGTTGATATGGTATTTCGTTCGAATTCCGTTCATTGCTGATTCCTGGTCAGGTCGCGAAAATGTACGCAACGACCCGAAGATCGTCGAGCTTGCTACCAAGTACAACGTCACCCCTAACCAACTTATTCTGGGCTGGCATCTTGCTCGTGGCGTACCGGTCATCACAAAGAGCGCCAATCTCGAGCGGCAGAAGGAGAATTTGAAGGTAAGTCCTTGTCCTGGAGTTATGAGCGATACTCATGGAAGCTTGTCTAGCTTCCGGTTATCGCTGCTGAGGATGTGAAGCAGGTTGATGCACTCGACTGTGGTGATAGATTACTCCCCAAGCAGCTTTCGGTTAATGGGACATTCTTTGGGTGGACGAATGAACAATATGGATGGTAGCTTGGTAGTAGAAATGTTATGGCGAAGTTCTTCATCAATGCTATTCCTAAGGACGGGCTCAGCGTACTTATGTCGTCTCTACCATGCCGTTACGTCCTTTCCCACATTTTCTTTCTTCCACTTCTCGCACTCTCGGGTGACCCACGCAGCTTCCGCCTCGACACACTCACGCAGGCGGGTCTTGTTCTTGAGCAAGTAGCCTTGAAGACCAGCAACCTAAATGGATTTCAACATCAGTTAGAAGAGAAGAATAAGAATTGTATCCCTCTGAATTCTCGGCGATTGTTGGATCAACCGCCGGGGAGCACGAAGACATGGAGAAAAAAGGAACGGAGAAAACGGAGAAGAAAATGCTAAAGCAGCCAAAGAGGTATGTGCTGGATGTGGACTCAACATGTCTTGTGGTCAAGCTAAGTGGCAGGATGCGAAGAGAAAACACCGGTATCGAGGATACCGCGTGGTTTGGGGGTGAGGTCCCTGCTGGGGGGGCCAGAGGCCGAGACTGTTTCCGCTGGAGGACGCCACACTGAGATGTGGGGAAGGGAAATCGAATCGCCACGGCAGCCGGAGACTCGAATGGAAGGCTGACCTGGACCTGTACGCGGATTCAGACAACTCACCACCTAGAGGGAGTTGGAGGGTGGGGAGAAAACGCGAGCGACGATGGAGGTAGCGAGCAGGACGCCGATTTCCTAAATCTAATCGGGTGTCCCCAAAAAGACATGTATACTAGAATGGAATACATGTCCATCTACACGATCGAGAAACAGGCCGCCCTCGTACCGAGCATCTGCGTGTCATAGACGGAGCGCCACAAGTGGGACATCGTTTGATGCCGATCGGGCGCGTCGGCACGGCCGGAAGAAGTCGGGTTGCCAAATTGGGTGACGTTGACTGGCGGCACGACGGCACGTACCGCGTATACGCGCCTGCTCTTTCTCTCCTTCCTCCCACCACCATCGCCTGTATTTTCCTCCTTTCCTCTTACCACCACCATGGCTACCGCCAAGATTGCCACACTACTCATCCGAGTGCGTATATGATGCGGCAAATCTGCGAAATTGGCTGATTGTCCGCCGGAGACCTTGGCCAAGCCCATCAGTGCCCAGATAAAGGAACAGGCGAAAAAGTATGTTTCTCTCTATTTTTCGTCTGGACATGGCTCTTACAACATCGCTGTAGACATGAACGATTTCGCGGGTTCTGTCTATCCTTAGCTCAGCGGATGCATCGCGCAGAGGTCCATCTTCGGACCAGCCTGCTGGGAGAGCCGGCGAAGCATGTACGACCGTTATCGGAAACACGGTTTGTTACTGCAATAAATGATGCTGTCGCTGGCTTATGAGTGACTCTATAGGGCAATTGACAGCGGTGCCAACGCGCTGGCTGAGGGCTTTCTGTTTGGTGTCGCTGCTGTCCTAATACTTGGCGAAACATATCGCAGTTCGCGAAATCAGTCAAAACGACGCGACGACGTGGACGATAAATTGGAGGAACTGGGGACGCAAGTGTCTGAACTGACAGCGCGCGTAAGCAGTCTGACCACGTCGTGGGAGGAACGCGAGATAGAGCACAAAACACGGTAGGTTTCCTTGATCCTGTTTTCTGTCCGTACTGAAGAAACGTTACAGTAACGATGAGCTGCAACGAATATTGCAGCGCGTGGTGGAAATTGGACTGAGAGGAGGCTGGACGGAGTTCGAAGGTACACCGCTGCAGCTTCCTCGAGTTCCAACGGCCTCTTTACCAGCACCCTACGATGATCGCTCTCCTCTTCCCACAGACGAAACACGAATAGACATAGACCGCACCCCACCAGATTCATCCAAGGACAATAAACCTTCGTAATTCAAGACATAGCGACTCGCGAACTGTATTATCTTAATACCTCGACAATATAATCAATTTACCCCATGTTCTTCATTTCGACCTTCGTCGCAAATCTCTACACCCTGTAGTACCTTGAGCGTACGTTATCTTGCTTTCTTGAAAACACGGTCTCATGTCACTCTAGGCCTCCTCTTCTGCTCTTCCTTGCAATTTCAGTCACAGATTAGGCTCAGAGTTCAAGACCAACTGTTAATTTCTCCATTGGTAGCAGGTTGAACCCGCCCCAGTTAGTCTCGCCTTCCCGAATTTCTCATCAGTGATCTGTTCATCTGTTCACAGATAACTAAAGGTGACTTCTGCTGCACTTACTCATCAGAGTTTGAGACTAAAGTGAGTAGAATCACTACATCTTGACTGTCAATCGTTAGCATTCATTTTTAGATAGAAGGGGGAAAGGGCATCCATTTAGGAAAGCTTTTTATGCACATGCCCATCTCACACTCGGGCCCTCTAACGCAGCACCATGTCAAGGCCTCACCCCAATGAACCCAAATGGGTGTAATTTCCCAAAATTGGCACCCGAACGAAATAGTCGAAGTTACAGGTGTGATTTGAGGCTATCCTTACGTGTAACCGATCCACGAGTTGGTTTAGCGCAAGGTCACTCATGCCGTCCTGTGCCCGGCAAGACACAGCACAACGTCGAAATACTCTCAAAACCACGTGGACCGTGCGCTCGCATAACAGTCTCCCGTTTTCCCTTGTAACAGCCTCCTCTCAGTATACGAGAAACGAAGTCACGAAACACCAGTCCCTTAAGCTCGAGTTCGAATTCCCCGATTAACATTTTTGTCGTAACCTCCAGGACCGGTTGGTTGGAAGAAATTGCCCGTGATGACGGGAAAGTCGGCCGTACGTCTTGCTCAAGCAGACTGCCACCATTGCTATCGGATGTCTTTATGCGGCATAGCATATACAAGAATACCCGCTAGCGGGATGTCGGCATTTCGCGGCTCGCCAGCCAGTACGTTCTATATTCTCCAAGACTCAGAGCACACAATTCTGATAATAAATTGTTAAGTATATGTCGGTCCTCTATTATTGCCCGCACTTCTCCATTACCACGTAGTGATTTCGTGTGGCGTATATGGTCAGTTGACGACAATCTGTCAATCATTTGTGGCATCGTACAACAACCGGTCGTTCTGCGGGGGGGTCTAGTACCCTTTCACCACAAGCTCTTCGATATATCGTAATGCTTTATGATTGGTTCTCCGAGGCGGCCTGAGAATACCATTTAAATGCTGCTACTCTTAGGCTGAGGTGTTGACAACTGACCATGATCCGCGAGCTGCTCAATGATTTCCGTCCGGAAATCCTGCTCGTCTTGGGCATCGCGTGTTTCGTATGGTGGAATTTCTCGGAAACACGAAAAGTGAGTGCCCCTGCGAGCTAGAGAAATGGGTCTAATCTCTTGGGTTTTGCTAGCTTCGTCATATTCCGACGTATGGCTCCGAGATTCCTCTTCTTTCACATTGGAACGGTTTCCGTTTTATTGGACGTGGCAAGGACATTCTCAGGGATGGGTGTTCAGTAGTGAGCGCACCTGCTTTCTGCATCGTGCTGGATGCCGAGCCAATGTCCACAGTACAAAGACCGGCCTTTCAAAGTGGCACTACCAGCTGGATGGAGGGTAGTGATTACCAAACCCGAGCTTGTCGAAGAGCTGCGAAAAGCCTCAGAGGATACCCTCTCCTTTCATGAGGCGGTCAACGAGGTGGGCTCCAATCAGTCCCACTGGGCACATAGCCTTTCTCACGCATCACCCGAAGAGCCTACAAGTTGTCTATACGCTAGGCCCCAATATCGCAGAAAATCCATATCATATTGCAGTCATTCGCACCGCCCTCAGCATGAAGAGCCTGCCAAGTGCGTTTGATGAAATGAACGACGAGATTATTCGTGCGCTTCCTGAGCATGGTGTGTAACAGCGCGCGAGCTAATTTTATTCGCTCACGAGAACGCAGGCTCGAATTGGATCTCCGTATCCCCAAAAGCTATGACCATGGACATCGTTGCGCGCGCCAGTAATCGTGTCTTCGTCGGACTACCGCTCTGTTTGTATCTCACTTTGAACGAGACCGGCACTAATGCTGACTGGGTGCAGGTCGGAATCCCGAATATCTTGAAATCAATAAGAAGTTCACTTTGGACGTTATCAGCACGGGTGCTGTCCTAAAGCTGTTTCCGGAATTCATGCGACCGTAAGTACTAGTGCAGTAATCACCGCATCGTGATCTGCTCACTTGCACACAGCATGGTTGCTCGCGCCTTCCCAAACGTCGAGACTTCTATACGGAAAGTTCGCGGAATGGTTGAGCCTCTCATTAAGGAACACAACGCCCGCGTTCAAGAGTTGAATACAGAGTTCAAAGACTTCAACGACAAGAAACCGAATCAGGTTGGAAGGCCCACACGCAGTGTTTTTACGTGATACTCATCTTCTGTCAACCCGTAGGCATTCAGGGTTTTCGCTGACAGGCTGCTCGATGTCGCAAGCGAAGAAGAATCCTCACCTGACAGCCTGTCAAGGCGCATCTTGACCATCAACTTTGCTGCCATCCACACGTCTTCTACCGTACGTGCAATCGTCGTGGCTAGGCTATCCGACACTGAATGAAACCTCGCTGACTTGCCTTCGACAGACATTCACGCATGTCCTTCTACATTTAGCAGATAATCCCAATTATGCCGAAGAGCTTCGGAAGGAGGTTGAAGCGGTTGTCCAGACGTCAGGCTGGTCACTGGATAGCCTCAAGAAGATGCACAAGCTCGGCAGTTTCTTAGCCGAGTCCCATCGTGTCAACGCTATAAGCGCAGGTGAATAGTAGCCCCATCTGCTTTCTTTCCCAATTTCTCTCTCGAGCTAAATTTGTCACGTAGTCCTGATGGACCGCCGTGTTAAAAAACCTTTCCTCTTCTTAGACGGCACATACCTCCCGGCGGGCTCGCTCGTTGGCGTTGGGGTACACTCCGTGCATCGCGATGACCACAATTACGACAGCCCCCATGAATTTAACCCATGGCGATTCGTGCCGGACGCAGACAAGACGACAACCCCGGTGATACGTATGACCAAAACGTCGCCCACGTATCTGGGTTTCGGTCATGGGAAGCTCGCATGCCCTGGGAGGTTCTTCGCGGCGATGGAGCTGCACTTGATGTTGGCGCATGTCGTGCTTCGGTATGATGTGAAGTATCCGGATGGCGAGGGCAGGCCAGAGAATCTTTGGTTTGGGGTGAGTTGCATTCCAAACCCTAAGGCAAAGATTTTGTTGAGAAAACGGGAAACGGTTTGATGATTGGACGATTGTTATGGACACTGCGTGTACAACGTATGAAATCAAATCCTTTTGAATCTTCTGTTGCCAAGGACCGTGCATCAACTGCATACTTGATTCTCGTCGAAGCTCAGGGTGCTTGAGAAATAATCCCTTCTGAAATACAAGCACGGGGAGGAAGGAAGAATACTGGCTTTCACACTAATGGATAATAAAATTACAAGACTACATAAAGGTACTGCTATGCTCAGCGGTGAGCTGCGGTCATGAAAAGCTTTTGAAGAGGCCAGATCATAGGCACTGGAGCGTCGATTCAACAATTGCTACAGTTAAGCGCGGAGCGAAAAAGCTTACCTGGTAGTAGTAAGGAGGCGAGATTGCCTTGCAAGTGAAACCTGCAGCGCATGTCGTCGGACCAGTGTAGCCAGTACCTGAAATTAGAACTTTAATATATTGACACGTTCAAGAAAGAGGTATCCGTACCGCCACATTGTCCATATTGAGTCTGGGTAGCACCGGAAGCGGTCGACGTTCCAGAGGCGGGGGAAGTCGACGTGCCAGACGCGGGCCCAGCAGTGCTCGACGACGCAGCCGACCCGGTGAAGGTAGAGTTGAGGGGGCCGAACTTGATGTTGGAGTACGTGACCTGTGCGTTCGGGCTGTTGGCCTCGACATCCTCGGGCGTGCCCGAAGTGGTGGCGCATGTGCCGCGCGCGACACCGGGGGTGGTGGGGTCCGCGTCGGTGGGGTAGTCGCTGTCGAGCCAGAGCATGCTGACGGCGTGGTCGTCCCAGAGACTCAGCACCAGCGCCATGCCGTTCTCGAAGGAGTCACCCATGCCCGCGAGACCGCCCTTCGCCTGGAACGAGTTGGTGTCGCCGAAGAGGGTCTTCTGTGCGGTGCAGTAGTCCTCCGAGATGGAGTTGTAGCCGGTGAGGCCGGTGAAAGTGGAGAAGGAGTTGGCATGGACGATGCCGCCCTGGACGTAGAAACGGCGGATCTCGGTGAGCTCTCCGCTGGCGGTGCCGTCGTCAGTGATGAACTGGGTGACGACGGTGAACTTGGAGCTCGTGTCGATCGTCTTTCCGGGACCGTAGAAGTCGGTGTCGCCTTGGCGGAAGGAGTTGAAGTCGCAGCCGTCCTTGTCGCAGACACCGCCGTAGCGGTTGTCTCCGTCACCGCAATCAGTTCCTGAGCATTGAGTCTGTCCGTCGACAGTGCACGGGTGAGGAGTGAAGGCAGCTGAGACGGAGTTGGCCTCCCAAAGGTCCATCTCAGCGCAGCAAGAACCGTATTCGCCGGATCCTGAATTGGGGTCGCTGTCAGAACCTCCCCAGTCCAGAATGTTGGCCTGAACATCATAATTAAGTGATTTGTCGAAAGCAAGAAAAAAAGGCTTACCTCTCCGTTAATGAACTTGATATCATGGGGGCACTGCGAGTCGCAGTAGCCGGTTCCATAGGCAGCGCCAGCCTTGTTCGTTGGGAACCTGGCCTTGCCGCCATCCTTGTCCATCTCGACAAAGTAGACAGCGCCATTGAGACCGCAAGGCAGTTGGGAGACGTCAACATCGAAGGCAATCTCCTGGTTCTTCATGTTAAACATCTGATAGTTGTTGGCGTCCGCCATGAGGTAGACGCGGGATCCGATGTTCTTCGCCTGGGATTGCGTGACGAATTTAAGAGTAAGAGCGTTCCCGCTAGCAGTGATACCGTAGGTGCCCGTGTAATCTGCGCCGTCGAGCGCACAGTTGGCAGCGCATGTCGTGGGGTCCGGGCAGGCCGTCGCGTTCCACTCATTTCCGGTATAGCAGTTGGTGTAACCGGAGGTGACGTGAAGCCAACGCCAGTTAGCGTCCAAGACAACAGCACGCGACTGTACGAACATTAGATTCTTCTACGACTTGGGACGAAATATGGGTACAAACCTGGGTCGTGCAGCTACCACCAGCAGAGCATTGTTGAACGGTCAATGCGGGGTGCGTCTCGGTTGTCACGGTTCCGATCTGCTGGCCAAAGGCCACAGCGAGGAGGGTGTAGGAGACGAGGGCGACCTTGTTGAACATGACTGAGGATGTTGATGCATTTCTAGCGCAGATAGTAGAGCCTTAAGTACTCTTCGCGACCGGAGAATACCTGGAGCTCGTTGAGTGCGGCTTGGCTGGTCCGACACGAAGAGCTTTGGTCTAAGCAGAGCGACGCGTCGTCGCCGAGAAGAGCCCGCGGAGTATCTCCGTCTTTGAGCCGTGAACGTGTTTGTTCAACGCAGAGAATATTGACTTCTCCGGGATGTCACGTCAAGCTAATGTAGAGGTAGAAGATCAGAATCAACAAACCTAAAGGTGCCGCGCATTGCCTCCGCCGCTGCGATAATCCGACGGCGAGCGTGCCAGTTCCACAATGCCTGGATAAATCGCTAGAATTACGCGTAGTCGCAAGGGCAAAAAGACGTTTCGTCGTGCTCAGCAGCTACGGGAGCAGTCAGATTCAACGTAACTGCGAGCTTCACGGCGAAATGTGCGAGAGTGCCTGTTCGATAGTGCATGGCACGTTCACACCCGATGATATTCCTCCGGTACTTCGCCTCTT
>QLPD01008059.1:0-30121 GCA_003314085.1 Hymenopellis raphanipes | reverse complement strand
GTGTAGACTAGCAGTTCTAGGGACATTGCCTATAAGAAGTCCGAAGCGTTTTTTTTTCACTGAGGCCTGGAGATTGTTTCGAGCCTCTTCGCATACATGTATGTATGAGAGGCTTCGAGGATTGGTAGTCTACTGGTTAAGATACAAGTCCTTGATAAGGCTGCTAGAGTGGTGGAAATATTTTTATTCGGGTTGATTGAAAGAAAGTTCTGACGAGTAAGCTGCCATTGAATTGCGCCAAGTAGACGATAACCCGAAAAAGAAAGATTTGAGGCAAAGTCAACGACCTCTAGTCTGATATATCGTTTCGGACAGTGCAAGTCACTCGACCTGCAGTGAATCAGTTGACTTGGGATTTTTTGACATCCCTTATGAAAACTCAAAAGCGTCTCAACTGACTAGGAATCAACGCCACGAAGTGCTTGGAGGTTCGGACCGACGCACGTGGAAGCGGAACAAAAGCGGGATCGGCTCCTTGACACCGATTCACCCACGCTCCAGACCTTCGCGCCGTACCGCCACCTACCAGCACCTACCGCTTCCCACTTGCGGAATCAAACGCAGAGTATAGGTACCGAAATGTATGCCATTTCATCAGAGTCACCTTTGGTTTGCAATTGGTGCTAACAGCCTTCCCAGTATTTTGAGTGTTTCTTCGCCGCAGAGGGAGCAAAGCGTTCTCCAGGAATGCCTACCGCGGAGTCCATCGTCATTTACGATCGTCGGGATACTGAGACAAAGCGATCGTAAGTGACGAAGTGGACGCGTTTGAATACTCAATGCGCATTTTCAACAGATATGGACGGGAACGCGAATCGAAGGCGATTCAAACGCGACGCGACTGCGTATAAAGCCTGGCTAGGTTCGATACTAGATTCTCCATTCCAGTTCTTATTCTTCATACCCCCTTCTTCTCAACTTCAGCTACAAGATGAGCACACCTCCCTCTCTTAAATCGAAGGCTTCGACCATCGTTGGAACACCCTCTCTCAAATCAAAGGCGTCGACCATCGTCGATCCGCCCTCTCTCCAATCAGAAACCAGCGGTGTTCTCGAAAAGTTGCCCTGGGATGGCTATCTCGAGGAGGACATCCCGGACAAGACGCAGGGAAAGGTCATGCGCGACCTCCGCCATCTCGTCTTTACGATTTACCACAGACTCTTCGGGGTCGTCTTTATATCCAACGTAGCGATTTTGATTGCGCTGTTGGTGTACGGTGTTAATTCCCAAAGACTGGGATTGATCGCGGTGGCCAACATCTTTGTTGCCATTCTTATGCGACAGGATTATGTCGTGAACGCGTTCTTCTTCGTCTTCACCTCTGTTCCCCCTTCGTGAGTCTTACCAGTAATGCATCTTACATTTGTCTAACCCGCGCGCTTCCAGATGGCCGCTCTGGTTCCGTTTGCTGATGGCAAGAGTTTACCATCTTGGCGGCATCCATTCAGGTGCAGCAGTTTCTGCAACGCTGTGGCTCGCTGTTCTGGCTGGACAAGGAACTAGGGAACTAGCACGAAGCAGTGGAGACCGGGTGTGTTCAACAGCCACTATCATTCAGTCTCATAGTTCCTCATGCCGCCTTATTACAGATATCCGTTGCCACAGTGGAAATCACTTGGATCATCCTCATGTTCCTAGTGGGAATCGTCGTCTTCGCTGTCCCCAGCCTCCGATCGAAAAGCCACGATACCTTTGAACGTGTTCACAGGTTCATGGGCTGGACCGCGACCGCTCTTGTATGGGCTCAAGTTATTTCACTCACCAACGATTGGAAGGGCGACGCGTCTTTGGGACACGCGCTTGTCCACTCTGCGCCCATGTGGCTTATGGTCGTCATCACATGTCAGGATTCTTCATGCTGTCATCTACATACCAACTAATGTGCTCCAGGTTCGCTCATACTGCCATGGGCTCGTCTGCGCAAAGTCCCTGTTCGCGCGGTGGTTCTGTCTGATCACGCTGTTCGCCTGTTCGTCAATTACAAAGGTAAGTTGCTACATCCTACTATCCTGCAGGACTGTACTCACACATGTTCTAGTGTTCGGATTCCACCCACGTCCGGTGCCGGGATCGTTTAGTCGCGTCTCGCTGGACCCTCTTAACGAATGGCACGCATTCGCCAACGTGCCGGTCCCAGGGACTGATGAATTCTCCCTCGTCGTCTCACAGGCCGGTGACTGGACCAAGCAGCTCATTCGCAACCCGCCGAAAGAGATTTACTTCAGAGGCACACCTGTGGCGGGTGTTCTACGAGTCAACATCATGTTCCGGCGCGTTGTTTTCGTTGCAACGGGAAGCGGGATTGGACCTATCGCGCCTTGTCTCTTCGAAAAGCGCCAACCTGCTCGTCTGTTGTGGACTGGCGCGAACATTCTGAAAACATTTGGAGATGATCTTGTCAATTCCGTGAAGGAAGCTGACCCCGACGCGTGCATCTACGGTGAGCATGATGATTGACATTTCGACTGTTTTCTGATTTATATGTCTTTCCAGATACACGCGTCCATGGTCGTCCTGACATGGTCAAACTTACCTACAAGATGGTCAAGGACTTCGACGCTGAAGCTGTTGTCATAATTTCCAACGAGCCCTTGACGAAGAAAGTTGTCTACGGCATGATGAGCCGAGGCATCCCCGCCTTTGGCGCAATTTGGGACTCATAGTGCATGGGTGTATTCTCTCAACCGCCGGATTGATTCCAATTATACCACAAAAGTAGAAGTATAGAGATAGAGCTCATAGATTCCTGCATGTCCTCACATTGTATACCATACTATAATCAAATCAAATCCTCTATTAATTTTCATTCGAGTCGGTAGGCCATGCAAGCTTCATAGTAAGCTGACTTCATTCTCATACTGTCGTAGGACACGAGCCACAGCGAGATGTACTTGCATAGGTTTTCCCGTTGGCTGGTGTCGAGAAGGGGAGACGGTGGGCGTGAGCTTATTCCATCGTACAAGCGAACATAGATGATTGAATGACTCCCCAGTGGCTCAGCGGCTTCTGGAGTGAATGTGCATTTGTTGATAGTTGCCAGTTTTATGGGGAGCAACTACAGCCGCCAAGTCGAAATCGACGAGGCAGTGGAATATTGGCCGCATCGACTTGAATGCCTATGTTGGAGTTGGGTTTCCGTTTGTTATGTACCTCATGAGACCTCATGGCGGTGTAGACTAGCAGTTCTAGGGACAGAAATACTGCCCTGTACAATTTTTGTTTCACTCTCTCATCCTGGAGATTGTCTCTAGCCTCATCATGCATGAGAGTTTGAAAGGATTGGTAGTCTACTGGTTGAGGCGCTAGATCTTGATGGATTATGCGGGTGAGTGACGACATTTTTATTTGGAGTCGGACTGCCGAGTTACTTAGACGAACACGAAAGTTGTTTTCGTGAAACTCCGGAGACTCTCGGGTTGCTCTCGAGGTAGTTAGAACGATAGGAATTGACTGGTCGTCGAGATAGAATGGATTGTCAGAGTGGCTGAAGGAAAGAAAGAAAACCATCACGTGCGGGCTAACCCTAACCCGTCCTTTCCTTGTTGACCAACATTCATGTTCTTGTCATGCCATTCAGATCCTAACGCTAAAATTCCCAGAGCTTTTGGCGGATTCACGTCCCGTTCGGCAGCGCTTCCCCTCGGCCCGTTCATGCATCTCTTTTTCTCATCGGAATATGCTTGAACTTGTCGCAACAAAGGTGTCCGATAGCCGGATCGACTTCCTGCGCTTCTACATAGACCTCCCTCAAGTCTGGCTGGTTGACTGCACTTTGTCCTGTCATGCCCATCTTTACATTTGACCTGCGGACAGCATAGCTCAACTGCTTTCGTTTCCTCATGACGCTCGACATCATTTGTTGCTTTTTGTGCAGTTCTGGGATTCGGGCTGGCAGCTTGTTCCATCGCAACAGCTGGCGAGTGATTACTATTCATCGGGCGCGTTTGATTGTATGATTCCCTTAGTTCCTCCACCTACGGTTTGTGGCTACTGTACTCTCTGGTTCTTCTAGTCAACGTAACTCGCCCAAGAGCTCACCGGCTATCTTTGTCTACTTCGGCTACTGACAGTTGCCCTTTTTTGCGGGTTCGAGGACAAATAATTGTACTTGTTGTGAGTCTGATATCAAGCTAACAGGAATTCTGTTTGACTCTCCAGATTCTTGTGGATTTGAATGGCACTGGAGAGCATCCTTTTTCTTTCTACTTGAGGGCCTCGAGTCGCAGTAGACCTAGACGAGTATGAGGTCTACTCGCTTCGGTGGAGCGGCTTTCGGAGCTTTTGATAACTAACTGTTCACTCGAGTCAGATTTTTTGTCTTGCCCTGTGTCAAGATCGAGTCGAGTCATATCCTTCCCGCAAAGACGTTTGGGTGTGTCATCTCGCCTCGTCTTCTAGTACTGAAACATGAGTAAAGTAGCCTCTCAGCAGTGACTACCTGAACACAAGCGGGAGAAACAGGAGCCTGGAAACCTCAGACTCTCCTCCTGCGTCTTGTTCCCCACTCTCTGATTCCATCACTTTTGCCGCACAGTCTCCTCACGCATCTGTGAACACATGTCCTGCCAACTGAACAGCGACGCCACGAACATGCCAATGTCGGGCGATCAGCTTCTCGAAACTATTGCTACAGCCTATGAATTCACACCTCCGCAACGCGGAAGACCCACCACCATCGCCACGAAGCCGTATGAGCCCGCCCTAGCTCCCGTGCCCTCTCGCCTACCGGTGTTCATAAAACAGGTCAACAACCTAGACAAGCTCCTTGCTACATCACTCGCGCGCACTCTCAACGACGACATCCTAACGAACACCATCGACTTGCAAGCCGCGCAAAAAGTAATCGCCTACCAGCTGGAAATGATGGGGCCAGACAACTTTCACTTTGCTCATTTCACACTGGGCTCGGAGGGGGACGTTAGAGGCGTTGCGATGCTTATAACTGACTACGCTGGCATGCGTTTTCTGCGGGGGGCCTATGACCGTGTGGCCCAGCCTTGGGAGCAGTACCACGGCATCCCGGACCAGATACCGGATCGTATGCTCACGGCTGACGAGTCTAGGTCTGGGTGTGCGGTATGGGAGGATGAGGCATGGAATGTTTTCGAGGAGTGTGCGCCACAGATAGTCGCTCTAGCCAATAGCCCCGAAGGGCTACGGCTCAAGCGTGAGCCAAAGGAGGAGCATGGGCGAGCGATGATGTTCAAGGTATGTTTGTATGTATGTATGTATTCAATCTGTGCTCATTCCGAGCCTTTCACAGTTAGCGGTCGCGATGTACGACTCCAACACATATTGGGGTCTCCTTTTTGGGGGTGATGGGGCGCTTCTTTTTCAGCGTTGCATGTTGGGCGACGAGACCGGTCGATACGGTCTTGTGTGTTCTGAGATATTGAAGATTGATGCGCTTTTTGTCACCACGCTCGGCATGATGCTCGTTCCAGGTGATAAGTCGTTGGTCGATGTGGCAAAATGGGCCATAACGGTTCCCGATGCGTGCTCAGGTAACAACCATAAGACATTAGGTTATGACAACCAGGATGTGAAGCTCTCAAGGGAAGAAGGCATGACAATGATGAGTGGCGCGTCGGTATGTTCAATGATCATTCAGATTATTTGTCCAGCTACTGATGGTAGTCAAGAACCTTCATGTCTGGTTCTCGATACCTGGCTACGAGTTCAAGGCATTACAATTGTCACGACAGACTGCCGTCCACTCGCCCCCACTCAACTCGCCTCCTCCTCCAACTCCGCCGCCTACACCACTGGCCTTGATCCACAATGACAAACAGGCAGTACCTCCTCCAGTACTGCTTATGCGTGAACGTATGATCCAGGGTGCGACCGGTCTAGTCTTCGCGGGGAACATCGGTTCGCTGAGGCTCATCATCAAGACCATACCTCCCAATTACCCTGGAGAGGCAGATCTACGACGTGAGCATCATATATACAGTACTCTTGCCTCTTTGCAAGGCCGTGTACTGCCTCGGATGTTCGGTTTATTCGAAGGGGAGGGATGGATAGTACTCGTTGTAGAGCATTGCGGGGACAAGGTCGAGGACGTTCACCAGCTTTCCCTTCAGCAAAGGTGACTCATTTGCACGATATCATCGATTTAGAGCTCATTGATTAATAGGGAAATGTTGTGGCAGCATGCCTGCGAGATCCACGCCAACGGGGTTCGACATGCAGACCTGGAGCTGCACAATGTAATCTTGTCGACGTCGGGTGAGCTTCGTATTGTAGATTTTGCCTTTTCGGAAGTAGAGCATGAGTGTGAGGGAGACAAGTGTTGGGAGCTTTCCTACTTCCGGAGAATCTTGGAGCTTCCTTGAGGCTATTAAGGACAATATCACTGTTTTGGACAATTAGTGCATAGAGTAGATAGAGATAGCCTATACCATATTTCGCATGTATCCAACAAGGCAGATCTTCACTGTCATGTACTTGTTACGGTGCTTCGAAGTTTTCTCGTACTTGAGGTAAAACGAAAACTTGACAGATTGAAAGAAGCGAAAGAGAATTGTCCATGTTCAACCTTCTTACATTTTACATTTCATTTATCATCGCTACCGCTCGCATCCGGCGTGTCTGTCGGGACATCACAACCGCCTCCCGGTTAAGTGTCGCTAGGCACAAATCTCTGTTTCTGACCATTAGATTGACCTTTGGCGCAAGCTCGACCTCTGCATCTTTCCTGATGAGCTTACAGACATTAGGACAAGCTATGGTGAGATATCCGCCGTCTCGTTGACTACTACTGGAATTCGAGCTTTGACTGACGCGCTCAAGAAGCGGCTCTTAGTCCTACAGAGATTCCCATTGAGACACCGCCAACGCGTTTGGAGGGTTGAGTCGTGGAATACAACATAGTCCTGATCATAAGCGCATATATTGACAAGACATGGGTCATATGAATGTAAAGGCCGTCACCAGTAGGATCCCTCATGCCTTTGTCTTCAATGCTTTCCGGACAGTGTCCCGTCTCTGCTTCTTCAACAGCATAACCTCAAAGCGACCAAAGTCGTTTAACGACCGCCTCTTCTCCAGCGCGGCGCGGCGGGTTGCCCACGAGCTCTTTTCCCACTTCTCAACGATGGCCTGCTTCTCGAGTTCTTTTTTGACGACACCGGATCCGGCAGCGCGGGGGAGTTTGGTGAGGGAGAGGGGGGTGAGGGTGAGGTGCTTGTACGGGTAGGCTTGTCGGGGAACGCCAGTGGTAGGTCCATCGATGATTGCCTATAAGATTTTGTTAATGCGAGTCGACATGGAAAGCGAACGAGTGAACGCACCCGGTTGTGGTCAATGATCTCAGCAATCACGGCGATTTTTCCAGCACTGGGTCCGGATTTGAGGAGGACGACTGCAATGCCGTGTAAGAAATTGTCCATAGCCTGGTTTCAATGCGACACGCACCACGTCCAACCTCCACGAATCGCTTGAAGTTTGATTCCTGCATGATAACAAGTCAGTATGCGTCCAAAGGCCGAATATCAGAGCAAGGCAGGGAGATTTGGACAATCAAGCAAAATTTCGTCGATCGTCATCCAATGTGCATCCATCCAATCCAACGCTCAGCCCAGTTCTTTCGTCTCCAAAACTTCTCCACGTAATCCATAACATCGAATTCTTCATTGGACTTACCGACATGATTTCTTTTGTCTTGAGGATGCGACGGTACGCTGATGTTTGTCGGGTGGGCGGAAGGCAAGCACAACTCGGTGTTTCAAATTGGTGGCGGTGCTATGAATCTACACTTGTTTGGCTTCATACTAACTTCAAATATTTCTACGAGTGAGGGTGTTCATTTCGTCTGCGCGACGATAAGTAAACTATACAATGCGCTATTTCACGAACTACATTACAATACAAGAATGCTCGAGCCTAGATAAGAGGTTAACGACAGAACTGTAGCGACTATGACCTAGCCTGCGCGATGAACACAATTGAAAGCCACTCACAAGTCCAATATCATCCTACAACTATCAAGGCCATGGTTGCGCATGCTTCGTCTCCAGAATACGAGGGACCTCACCTCCATACTCCACTGCACAAGCCTTCTCATTAAGGTCCATCTCCAGCGCATCAACATCCTCGCACTGCACAAACAATCCCGAATCATTCAGCCTCCTAATCGCCTCCTTGAACCACACGCGGCACGTAAACCTCCTCTCATGCGCCCGATCGCGATTTGGCACCTCCATCGGAATGGGGCTCAGATACTCGTCCAGAATCTGATAATCCAGGCCCTCCATCAGGTCGCCTATCTTGGTGAACGTCACGGACAGCAGGTCCTCAGGCCCGCGCCACTCCACGCACTCGTAGTGCCACGGATGATCGTCGCTCCCAGCCGCGTGGAACTTGTATCCTTTTTCTTCATCCTTCATCGATTGGCCGCTTCAATCGCACACTCGCGGGGGATCTGCTATTGACGCACCGTGCAGACATACACGATCCAGTGGAAGAACCCTCGTTCGTCAGATCTGGTCAAAGCAGCATAGATCGCGTTGGGTTCCATTCTCTTCCTAATTATCGAGGGACCACTGTCAATTCCCACATCTTTCCACGTGCAAGCACTCACATATTCTTCGATTATCAGGACTTTACAGATTATAACAAGTCTGCCTTGCTAGATACGACGTTTACAGAATGTCGGGGTAGATAAGCAAGATGTCTAGAACTGCAACGGCGCGGAACATATGATTTGATGACCCCGTGAATGCCATAACGTACATCGAAGTTCGTCTAAAGTAGGCCTAATACAAGCACTGTATACATCGGCTGAATGCATCTCCCCCTCAATGCAAGTACACTGCAACAGATGGTCCGAATCATAAGTTAAAATGAGTAGTGATGTACAACAATGCAATGAAAGATGTTGAACAAAGAAAGGAATCTTGACAGCAACATTGCAGCATGGTCAATGTCTGATCGTACTGGAACGGTTCTGGTGACGAGGCATGAGCGTGTTGTCTCACTGGGACAAAGGAAGGATCCTACCAGGTAATACTTCTCGATAGCCACGCTGTCCGGCTCTTTGCCGCCTTTTCTCCGCCTGAGCATCGAAAAAATCGCAATCCCCAACAGCACCAGCGCCTCAATTCCCATCATTACACAGGTTGCGATTTGAAACCCCTTTGTTGCAGCAGAAGCGGGGTAGCCTCTCGTAGCCATTCCTAGTGCCACCAGCCATAATGAGGCAAGGGCGTAGGTGAAGATGATGCCCGCCGTTGAAGAATATCCGACGAATTTGGGAGACGACGCATCCGGAGAGCCAGTCTCTCCTTCAGCGCGAGACCTGAGTCGATGTAGGTAGGTGCGCACGATGAGGACGGGATGGTGCGTGAGAGTGGCGAAGATGGCAACGACGGTAAAGGCTGTCGACAGCGTGTCCTTATACATAACAGAGAAAACGAGCGCCAAGAGTGCGAAAATGAGCGACAACGCGACGAGGGTGGCGAGGGGTATTGGGATGCCGGCTCCCATGGTGGTGGACTGTGGCAGACACAGCAGTGCTCAGGAGTTTGAAAGGGGCCTTTCAGGGCTTATAAATTCAACAAGAGAACAAAAGGCCATCTCGGAGATCGAGGGGAGTATACATTCCGCTTAACGAGTCAAATGATGTACGTTGTTGAAGCGGCGAAGATGCGGCTTGAATGATGGTCGATGTCAAGACCCGGTGATTTAGACCCCACAATATGGGACGATTCCTTGTTAAGTCGTATAGACGCCAGAGTATAATGATGGCGGACGTGTTACAAGTCGTGAGTAAACGGAGACGCCGTATTTTCCTAGGAACGAGAACAAGTAGCGTGGTAACAAGAAATCATAGCAGTGCAAAGTCCCTGGTGCAGAGACGGAGTGAGGACAAGTTGTAAGGGACCGGTCGTTTGGAACGTGAACATCATAGCTAGCATCACAGGTAACGTCAACGGTGCGCAAGTCGTCGGTAGGAGGTCTGGACTGGACGACGACGGGAGGAACAAGGATCAACACGTTCGGCAACTATAATCTTGTCACTCTCACGTGCAGCCGAAAAAAATGAATTCGTGCCGGCGCCGAACGTTACCCAACTACCACCAATGGCAAGCGCACAAGCATCGTCGTCCAAGTCTGTTATGCCCAGCCACCCATGGCGATATTTGGTAGGCGGAGGGTATGTCGTAGCCTCGAGGACATGGCCAGCGCGGTTAATTCTTTCAACAGCCTTGGTGGAATGTGTGGGGCAATAGTAACCAGCCCATTTGACGTGGTTAAAACCCGCCTCCAGTCTGACTTGTTCCGCGCAAAACACGCGGCGGTAACTGTGCAGTCTGGTGGGGCAGGTCTGCTCGTAGGGACCGCCCCAAGACCAGGCGGACTCATGTGGAACTTTGTGGAGACCGGCCATATCCTACGGTATGTGCCTCTATGCCTGTACTTTCGTGTCTCAAAAATTACGCTGTAGGGATATATATCGTGACGAGTCACCCCGCGCGCTCTTTAAAGGTCTCGGTCCGACTCTCGTTGGCGTCATTCCCGCTCGTTCGATCAACTTTTTCACCTATGGCAATGGGAAGCAAATTATCGCCAATACCTTCAACCACGGCCAGGAAAACAGCTACGTCCACCTCTGCGCTGCTGCGTTCGCGGGAATCGTGACTGGTACCGCGACGAATCCGATCTGGGTTGTCAAGACGCGACTTCAGCTGAGCGCGGAGCATCAGCAGCGGATGAGCAGTGCAACCATGATCAAGCATATATTCCGGGAAGAGGGTATTCGCGGGTTTTACAAGGGTCTCAGCGCAAGCTACCTTGGCGTTACTGAAGGCACTATTCAATGGGTCTTGTATGAGCGACTCAAGAAGCTCACCAAGAATACCGAAGGTCAGGGAGGCGTGCTCGAATGGGTTGGCATGCTCGGAAGTTCTGGTACTGCCAAATGCGTCGCCAGTTTGATCACATACCCTCATGAGGCGCGTCGTTCTCGTTATCTCTTGGTCTACTACTTACTAACTCTCCTTCCAGGTTCTCCGAACTCGTCTTCGGCAACCAAAAGTGAACGGTGTCCTCAAGTACACTGGTCTGCTACAGACTTTGAAGCTTGTCCTCAAGGAGGAGGGTGCAGCTTCAATGTACGGCGGTCTGAGCGCTCACCTGATGCGTGTCGTGCCGAACGCCATCGTCATGTTCTCTATCTATGAGGGGGTATTACGGTGGGGTAACTAGCACGATCTCACCTCAAGTGGGATGAATCTGCAAGTTACTCGGAACGCCGAAGATAAGGCCTGTTATCCGGTCATGCATGCCAGCAAAAGTACCTACACTACGTATAAGCAGTACATTAATGCTGGGCCGGCCACCCCTCTCGCTCCATATTCATTTATCTTACAGGTTTTAATTGCATAGATTGTATACTAGTTAAAACAAAAACACTCATGGAAAAATTAACATTTGACGTACACGTGATTAGCGTACTGTTGACAATCGTGCACGCGTCTTGTCAACCTCGACTCTTACGACCATCATGGAAACTGTATTCACGAATCCTTTCTTAGAAAAGGCTCGCAAAGTCTTCGCTGTATTAGGAGGTGTATATGTCATTAGCATCGGGCTGCTAACTGTTCCATATTTCCAAAGCCAGTGCGTATCTCCATACTTCCATCTATTTTTTGGGATTTACCCGTCTGTAGCACCTTGTATTTGAATGCCTTGAAGTTTCCATGGGGTGCCAACTATGATGCGCCAGAGAAATACGGTCTTGCTCGTGAGTATCTTCCCAAGTCGTTAATCCTTTTCGCTTGACCAGCTGGGTGGCCAGCTAACAAGACGTACAACTTCAAAATCCATACATCCGACAACGAGACCCTCGGCGCCTGGTTTGTGATTTCCGATGCCCTCTACCAAACGATTCCCTTCCCGCCGTCCGCGCCCGACCTCTATATATCTGAAGCTCTCAAGCAATTCCGTACGATCCTTTTCCTGCACGGTAACGCGGGCACACGAGCGTTCAGCGCTCGTGTCCAACACTATACTGCCTTTTCTTCGCGTATGCACGCCAACGTTCTCGCAATCGACTACCGCGGCTTCGCTGAGAGCTCTGGGTCCCCAAGCGAGGATGGACTAGTGTGTGACGCGCGCGCGGCATGGGAATGGCTCATCAGCCAGGGTGCGCGCGGGGAGGACATTCTTATCGTTGGACACAGCCTGGGGACGGGTGTCGGCGCGCGGCTGGCGGCAGAGCTGTCCGACGAGAATGTTCCGTATCGCGGAGTTGTCCTCATGAGCCCGTTCTCCAGTATCGGCGAGCTTCTCAAGACGTACAGCATCTTTGGCGCTGTTCCTTTGATGAAGCCTCTTGCTATGATTCCCTATGCCACCAGTAAGCTGCACTCTATCCTTTTTGAATACAGTTTGACGCGGTTTTCTTTTGAGATGTTGTAACCTGGGCTTTGATTCATAAATTCGATACCCTCAGTGTTGTTCCTGTAAGTCATTCTACGTCTGTATTACCACTAATATTAACATATCTTTAGCGTATAAAAGGCGAGGTTGTTATCGTTCATGCCGGTGAGTAACGTATGGCCGAACACACAAGGCATCAATCAAACTCATGAGTGACAGAAAATGATTGGGACATCCCTTATACCCACTCTGAAGTCCTCTTCAACGCCTTCCTCGAACCGCACCTACCTCCCGTTAAACTACCCAAGAATCCCGCATCGCTTTCGAAAGACGAATGGTCAGCGTTCACGTCGCAGCTCGCCAGGCGCAAAGATCGCCGCGAGGAGCTTATTACGCAGACAGAGTTGAAGCATCTCGGGTCTGTCAGCGAATTCACGGATGGAACGCGGGACATCACGTTCATCAAGCTCGCCGAGGGTGGTCATGATTATGTTGGTATTCAAGAAGGTCTTCAGGATATCATTGGGACGAAATATGGATTCATGCGGGACAGACGGTACATTGAGAACTAGGTTTTATAGTCATATATGGTCAGCATGCACACTCATTCTCCTTCCTCTTCATGACTGACACTTCCACCAGACTACACACATACATACTAAGCTGGCTGGATGGATTTTTCTATACTTACAGGTGGACTACTTATCACGATGTGAATGCTCATGCAGTGGGGATTATGATGAGATTAGGGATTGCGTAGAATTAATAATAATGATTCGGCAGCAGTCTCGCGAAACTGCCTCATTGCAGCTTGTATCCAGCGTCCACAATTCGCCTTTTTCCTAAACCTTGAATCCCAAGCCCCGCATGCACGCCAAATGGCTCGCCACGACCTCCTTGCACTTGTCATGCGCCTCGGGGCCGTTCTTCAAAAAGCAGTCATCGCGCACCGACTTTGTTTGCGGGCAGGCGCAGCATCTGCGGGGGAGGGGAGTGGGTTGTCACGGATTGCTAAGAAGAAGAAGAAAAACACGCACGGTTTGAGGCCCTGCGGGTTCAGCGGGTTCATTTTCGGATCCGTTGGGTCGTACTTGGGAGGAGGCGGACTGGGATACCACCATGACGTGAGCTGTCGTTGATAGTTGAATTAAAAAAGACATCCGGGATGTATATGTCGGTAGCGTACTCTTTCCAGCATATCTACGAGGCCAGTCCAACGGGCGCGAAGCAAGGTGGTGGTGGTTGATGAGTAAGTGACTGACGCGATCGCCCGGAGGAAAGTCGGCTGGGCCTGGACGGAGTGTGCTTCAGTGCATAAAAAATGTCATGCTCAGTCTAATAACATTGTCCAATAGATATCTACTTAATGCACAAGGATGATGATGCTATCGTGTTTTCCTATCTATCTTTTCTGCCCTTCCAAAAAAGCCAACACCGCTGTACAGCAGACTGCCCATAAACACCATCACAGCACCCAACGCAAACTGGGCGTTCCATCCGTTTCCAAACCACCACACGCTGAAGCACAGACTCAGCGCCTTTCGTGCGGTAAGCACGACATTTGTTGACACGGATGATATGGACTAGAGGCACATTAATGAGGCAGTGAGTATGGGTTGTGAGGCCAATCTTACAGAGGTCAACCGGTTTACACCAGATACACATATCAGTTGCGTGACGAGATTACCCGCGAGGATCAACCACGCAATCGTAGGGGAAGTCTCGTTGTCTGAAAGGCTCGAAAGACCTTGCTTGACATCTTGGGCTAGAAAGAGAAAGACGGGTAATGACAGAAGGTGCTGGAAATGTGTAGGGTTAGAATAAGCTATGATAGACACAGATGAACGCCTACCGTGTAGAATACGCCCTCTTTCCAGCACGGTCCATAACGTTTATATGTCCTTTCCTGGAGCATGCCCAGGAACGCCGTACAAAGCAGAGATAAGACAAGCATGGTGATCCCGAGCGAGTATTGCTGAATATCGGTGGGAGTCTGAATGGATTTCTTGTTAGAGGTCGTGGCCATCGTCACGCCGGCGGAGACCATGATTACGGAGAACTTGTAAAGAGCGAAAACTGAGTATGATCAGGATAGAAAGGAAATGAAATCACTCACTATTTGCCTGAATGTGTATCGTCTATTCATGAAGAAATATCCAAAAATCATTGACACGGGAAGCCCTATTTCGTCAAGTCGCACTATATTCAATGAAGACAATAAATATGCACTCTACCTGCAGATCTAAACACCATCATGACACCCAGCGGCACGTTAAAAGAATACGCCCAGTTGTTTAAGAGCGATCCAGAAGAGAACACGATCACTTGTGTCGCCCAGGTAAGCAAGGGGACTTGTCTCGGCTTCAGACGCGGAAGATGGCTGTCCTTTGAGCGCGCAAGGAACGACGGAAGTGATTGAAGGGTGATGAAGGCCATTTGGGAAAACGTGAGCGCGGAACCTGAAGAGGGACCCAAAGTTGGCTCACGTCAAGTGTTACGGAGAAAGTGGCGAAGTTAATCACCGATGCGCGGGTTCATGATGAGGAGGTTCTCGTAGAGCCAGACGTTACTAGAACCTGTGGGTAAAGGGATGTGGCATGCTAGCGTAATTCACTCACGAGCAGCATCCTCCAAAGACCATGCTAAACATCTAGTGCACAGCTTGAGACTGCGGGGGATGGGGCGGGATTGACGAGGAGGACTGACCGATGAAACGTCAAAGAGCACGGTGAGCATCTGTAGCATAGTCTGTGTCGGTTCTGGTGTGTCCAGTCCGTTTGGTGCAACTCCATTTTGGTGAATTGACATGGAATAAATAACAGCAACAAGTCCACGTCAACGCAGAAGCAAGTAAGGAAAGAGCAGACGAGGGGGTGGAAGTGAAAGCCCAAAACAGGATCAGAGACACGTCTTGTCTTATGCTCGGTCCGGGTTATCGCCGGATTCTCTCATCAAAACCGTCATCGTGGTGCGCTCCGATTCACAATAGCCCGCGCCTTTTTTGCTCATTACAAGATGCAGTCAAGATGATAGACCGAGAGACCGCGTACAAGGAACTCACAAAGCCCGACCCGAGCAACCCGCGCGCACTTTACGTCGACCCGAATGAGTCCAACGCCCATCGCTTTTGGTCCCGGATGAAGCGCGAGCCGTTGATTCCAGCAGGTACATTTGTCCTTTTTCGTATCTTCTCTCTCAAATGTCTCTCTACTATAGGTGCTCTGTTAACTGCCTTTGTTTTCTGTGGGATAGTGTACCACTCTAATAATCGCAACACGAGACAAGTGCAATTATGGATGCGCTACCGTGTCGCGGCCCAAGGTCTTACCGTCTGTGCGGTTGTGCTCGGAATGTATCGTCTACAACAGGACACGCTAGAATACAACAAAAAGGTCGAAAACATTCGGGGACAACTGGAAGATGCGGAAAGGGTTGCAAAGGAACGAGCAGAGTTTGAAGAGCGAATGCGTGAAGCGGAGGAGGCGCACGAGGCTGAGCAGGGACTGAGGAACAGGTGGCGGAAAGGAAAAGGAGAAAAGTCTACCTCTGAGGAAGCGTCGTCGTCGAAGCGGTGGTATCATTATCTGTACTGGTCCAGACCGACAGACTCCAAGCCAAAAGACGAAAAGTAAACTTGGTCATTCCACACATGCATAATCATACATCCCTACTCCATCATTGCTCCCGCACACGCTTAATTGTCTCCTCGCGTCAACAATTCATCTGCGTTTTTTGGCGTCTCTTCAACAGCCAACCTCCACCCTCCATACAGCTGATTCACAATCGCGCTCCGTCGGAGCACTGCGAGATCTCTCACGGCTTCCGAATACATGGACGATACCCGCGAAGGGTCTGATTCGCTCTACAATCCTATTAGCCAAAGACACAAGACACAGTGAAAACGTACTTGAATGCTTCGGAAGTTGTCTTTTGTCTTTTGCACGAAATAATTGCGGAAATTGTATGAGCTGAACGAGCGCGACGTCCGTAGTGACGAATGGTATAATTGAAGGATCGCTTGTTTGCTTGGAGCGGTGGCCATGGTGGTGAGAGTGCAAGTTCGGCTGAGACGGGTCATCAGCAACGATGAAATGATGACGAAAGCCGGCATCTAGGCCGATAACGCCGACGATTCCTGAATCTGTTCCACCACTCCAACTTGGTCTCAGTCACCGTATGAGACTATGAGTCACCAGATTTCAGTACGATGCCTAGCTCTAGTTAACATCTTCAGATACTCAAACTGGTGGTGTACAACATCATGACTTCAGTCGACCCTACTCTTCTTCTCCCCAAGTTTGAATGGAATAACGAGACTATGAGATCTCTCTTTGACGCACTCTGGCCACACGGGAGTGACGGTGGTCTCATAGAGAACTCGTCGGTGCAGGGCGAGCCTCCCGCCCTGCGCCGGTGCATAGACTCTCTCACTCCAGACGATCTGTGGCTCAGTAATAATCATCTGGTAGAGGAGGACTCGATGAACGTGGACCGGACAAGCGCTGAGGACGGGACAAGCAGCGAAGAGGAAGTCCAAAGCAGTTCCAACTCGGATTCTGAAGTCCGCTTTATCGACCTACAAGTTCACCCAGCCCTCGCCATCGACACAATGGCCCTGGAAGTACGCCGTCATCGTTCCCGCGCGGCATTCATAGTCAGGCATGAATACTCCCTATTCATGGAGCATGCACTCTCCGTTGTGCGCGATCCAGGTTATAACCTACCAAACTTTTTCGTCACCGGCCAGTCCGGAATTGGTAAGTTCAAGTTGTGCCATGCTCTGTGCTCTGGGTTCACTCCTGCTCATACATTGACTCTAGGCTTCAGTTTCATGTCATATTACATTCTCTTTTACCTGCTCGCCTCCGGGCAGCCTGTGTTCTACATCACCGCTCCTAATACCGTCTACTACTTCTCATCTGACGGTGTTCAATATTTGAACGGAACTCTCAGTGGGGTGTATGACAAGATATGCGACGCTTTGGAGCACAGCTGGGTAGTGATTGACATCGTCGACGACCCAGAGTGGTTGCCGCCACAGATAGTCATGTACGCGCGTTGCGTCATATGGACTTCCTCGCCACAAGAGCCCCGGATGCGTCGTTTCACAGAAAAATTCGGGGCAGACACGTGGTTTATGAGGGCATGGTCAAACAAGGAGATTGCTGCTGCAACGTTCGTTCCGTCTCATCCATTCATACTTATGCGGACCTCATGAACCAACTTCTTAAGTGAACGATACGAGATTCCTCGAGATATCATCAAGAAGAGACTCGATACAGAAGGACCAGTCGCCAGAAACCTTTTCACCGGGTATCACCGACAAGCACAGCCATGCACCCTCGAAGAATACATCCATATCGTTCTCCGTAACGGCAAGCTCTTCCCGAGTTTCAATCTCCTAGACGCCAAAGGTGACCATCGGGTCTTTCTCATTCAACCTCTGGAGGTGGTCGACCCCAAGGCATCAGGCCGGGTTTCCTTGCAACGCCCAGACTTTCAGGCTGCATATCGTTCTGCGTACATCGCCCACAAGGTGTTCGAGGAAGCGGAGGACCACCTCGAGAAGCTATGGGAAGGCCACCTGGCTTTCGCGCTTAACATGAGTACTACCTGCCAAGTAGCCGGGAAGCTGTTGGCGGCGATTATGCATCGCGCACTGATGCGTCATGACGTGACGATTCCGCCCGTTTTCGGTGATGGCCATATTGCTGGCACAGTGCAGTTAATCGGTACGGCCACGGACTTTGTTTCCAGACCCTCGAAGCGCTCGGATGATCGTCCACTGTACCTCCGGCCTGAATCCCTCGAATTTGAAGCAGTCGATGCTATTCTTGTGACTGACAAGAAGCTAGGTTTGCTCCAAACCTCTCTGGATGGTCCGTATGCGTGCAACTTTGGGATGATGTTGCAGGTCATGGCTCGACTGCCACGGGGGGCAAACGTCGCGGTGAATGGGTTCGAAGAGGTGCTTTATTGTCTTGTTGGTCTTAAAAGGGAGAGTGTGCAGAAGCATGTGGCTGAGGCTAGGACGAGGCTTCAGGAGCTACAGAAGTTGGATTCGCATGAGCTAAGCCAAGCGCTAGGCATAAAGCACACGGAAGTTGGTCATCAGCGCCTTTCGATTTTTAGTGTTGTTGGCTACATTTTCCATTATGAGCAGGGATTCACTCTTGTTTAGTGGTTACAGTATATGATAGTTAATCTTCCTTCTGTTTTATGTACCTTTTCTGCATCTCCAATTTGACATCCTAAGAGGGATTCTTTGCACCTTTGGCTTCTAGAACATGTTTGAAGATAGACTGAGCTAGTTCACACTTGGTCTTTGGGTGACTCGGATGCCATTGCCTTATCAACCGCCTTCTTCAGTTCTTCCAAGTACGCCTCAACTTCTGTCTCCACCAGCTGCATCTTCTCCTCCGCCGTGACCTGGTTCGACTTGAGCGACGCTTGATGTCGTTCCCAGCCTTCTCATACGCCTTGGCGATCTCCTCGCCGAGAAGGTTGATGCCAAACTAACCTTGGACCGCAGAATGTCGAGTTTCTTCTTCTCCAGATCCTTGATCGCGGCTTCGAATTCTTGAGGAGCGACTCCCACTTCTTGATAAGTTATCGGCGGTGAGCTTCTAGATATAAGCAAGCATCACGCTTGTTCTGAGATCTAAAAGAAACGTACTTATCAGACAAAAATATAAAGCTGACTGTCAGATTGACGAACGCGCTTACATGGACCACAGCCGTCTTCCCATTGTCAATCTCCATATTCAAAAGCTTATCGCAACCAGCTGGTCCCGACGCGTCTCTGCGTCCATCATGCTTGTTCTCCTGTTGCTGCCTTCTCATTCTCCTGCCCGTATTTCCTCAAGGCATTCGGCGTCAGCCGACGCGTGACTTTTTGAGCTCATCCCGCTTTGCCTCCATCACCCATGACGGTATCGATCTTCTACCCTGCGGCGACGCGATATGGGTGGCTTGGTCCATATCCTTCGCAACAAACATCTCATCTACCGCCTTGAAGACTTGGGGTTTTGGGGAAAGAGAACGCTAGAAGTGTAATGTAACAAGGGGAAAATCGGTGTACGAAAACTAGCATTCACCTCTTGCGTTCGCGTCTCGGTGGATAGAAGCTGGCAAATGCCATGATATAGGCAACACCGGCACACCTTGGCCTTGATTGGAAGCAGAATTCCCGGCACCGCTTCTATCTGGAATTCAAGAGTTTTCTGGGTAGACTTCCTGGTTCCTTTGTTGGGTCACTTAAACATGGGACACAATGTATAGGCAAACGTGCGACGGAACTGGGGCTGCAAGCTTTTCAAAAAAGCTCTCCTCGTCCATCATGGAGGCTCAAGCTACTATAATAAGCTACACCTGCTCGTAGTCGAAAATACGAGAAGCGCTGCGTTGCCTGTCCATGAGTCCGAAGTCAACGCTAGGTGTCATCAAAAAAGTAAGTTGGCGAACGAACAAATAAAGGTGCAAGTGGTTACACTACACACCCTCGGAATGCCAGCGTGAGTTGTTGAACTCTAGGCGCCGGTATGACTGCGATCGACTAGGATAAAAAAGTCGCACCCATCAAGAAACAGGTAACACCACGTTCAGCCGTTGCCCGAACGCAAAGAGAGACCCAACCAAGGTTGTAACGAACCACTCGGAGTCTCGCCACATAACTGAGAAGTGTTAGAATCCCATCGGTTCCAGCTGCCCTACAAAATGATGAAACCCAACTGTGGCGGACGTTTGTGAGGAAAACGCTTTTCGCAATTCGTTTAAGCGGTGAAAGCCACTAGGCTAGATTTCCGCGGAGTAGAACATGACGCGGTGGATGTGACGAGTTGGACACAGACCCCACTACCAAAACAACATCACCGCCCAAGTCGACATGGCCTGTCGTATACGTAGTAGCAGCCATGTTTCCCGGACGCAACCGTAAGGCGTGTTGGTAGAATCTACTAAAGTCTCTCTCGGCCTATCAAGATTTCAATGATTCTGCGGAGGACTTTCCAAAAACTGGAGCCGCTCACTGGTTGAACTATAAGCAGTGTAAGCCATTAGACCAGACTGCCTGGTGTGAGCTGCTCACCTTCGTTCAATACCGTCAAGGTTTGACGCAGCTCAGCTATAAAAAAACTGTGGCACGTTTACATGGGCATATACACATATACAGGCAACACGGCCGACTCGTTAAGCCATGCCGCATGCATAGAATGAGAAACAAAGTGTCGTGGCTTCCTGACACATAGTAGGACCTTCGTTTTGTCATCATCGAATCACAAACACCTAGGGCTAGTACGGATATATACTTAGTTTTGCCAAGTGGAGACACGCGCAACCGTACTGCAGCCCGTTGGAATGCCAGAACTTCAGGCCAAAAGTAGACAAAATTTGTCAAACGCATGGCATCCGGCGGGTACAGACAGAGGCTTAAACTGGTGGGCTACGCCGCCTCGAACGTCCATCCTTGCTTCTCAATTTACGAATCGAGAGTCTGTGGGTGCATGATCAACGTGAGCCTATGTCCACAAGAACGCAAAAAGGAATTGGGGGAAGAACAAAAAAAGGGTCACAGCACGTGGGCTGTGTCACGTTGATTAGCAAAGCCAGTTGAAGTTGGGGCGGACTTGGACTTGACGGCCACCCGTGCTTGTTTTTAGATGCCAACACGCTACATAACTGCAACTGGAGGGAGCTGTCTGCCCCGCTTCCAATGTTTTGTTTGCTACTGTCAATGTTACATTTCCTCGACGTATACCGGCGCGTTTACATTCATATATTGTCTTACAGCATACCCCGGTTCTATCCATACTTGATACTGGGGCGTATGCTACTGACATTTACCCGCTTATTATTTACTGAATACAACAGAACGACTTGATCATCAATCACACGCGTCTAAATCGGTAGGTTTCTATCTATTCCTTCCTCTGACCATCATGGCAGAGTTATGCATTCAGTGGGCCGACAAGGCTTCACATCCTTCTTTCGATTTCACAGCCTGTCGATGCGGTAACACTGACCTTTCGACGCACCGCGAGGCTTCAACCGTGTGTTGCCACAGCGTTCTGCGTGTTTTAGGAATCTATGTGCCCATTCTTCTGGTCGTTGGTAGTGGCTTCGTTCTGTGTCGTACGCCAAACTGGAGGAAGGGTTGGATGAAGACTGGAAAGGCCTGGTGGTATTCATGCTCGAAATCTCGGCCGTGCCAGTTTTGACGCTTAGCGAGTTCGTCAAGCATCAAGCTAGACGAATACAGGCATTAGGCGATCTCATTCTGGATGTCTTGGTGGCCCATCCGGCTTACCAGCGCCTAACACCATGTCAGCTTTTAGTTCGTCCCGCGCCGGTTATACAATACCCAATTTTACCTCAGGAACTTTGTGACGCTATCATTGCGCTTTTCGACAAGAAGTTCTCTTTGTTGGGATGCAGCCTCGTTTTTATCGCCTGGGTACCGACGAGCAGGCGCCTTTCGTCGATTACCGTGACGCCCACGTCTCATGAACGTACGGCGCGGCTGGGAAGCCTCCTACGGTCGCCCTTACAGACGCTTTCACGAAGCGTTCATGTCGTCCTCTTCAGCGGACAAGATTTCGGCCAGCATTGGAGTGTCCTTCGTCTTCTTCGTCTTGAAGGCGCACAGATTCACGGTGCGATTATCACTCGTCATTACCATCAAACACGTCGCCTACTCTAAATATTTCCCGACATACAGGACCTTACTTTTCGTGTCTACCCGAGGAATGTAGATCTAGACCTGTCCGCCGACACGCTACGCGCGTTTCTCCTGTACACCGTACGCTTTAAGCGTCTTCGTTCGCTCGCTATAAATGTCTTGCTGGAACGGGTTCCCCGATCTTGGGGATATCTTGGCGCCGACCAGGTTACAGATATCTTGCACATCACACCCCTAGCGTTGTACGGCAGATGGTCGACCTATCTGGCGAGGTGGCTGCAGAGTCGGTGTAGAAACCTGGAAATACTGCCAATAATGGGTGAAGGATGGTCGGGAAGCGATAACGCGACCATCGATACTCTCATCAGGGCAAATGGCAGACTCGGACGCTCCGGCATTTGACGTTAACAATGCCTACTACTGATTGTTCGTGTTTCTTCAAGTATAGGAATCCTGTTCTGACTTTGTGAACAGCGCCTCTCAATCTATCAACAACGAAACTAGATTCAATCCACGTTCTCCTAGATGTCGACTCAAATCGCATTGGCTGAGATATCTCCGTTCGAACGGAGTGGGCGAAATAGCGACTGTTTGGGCTTCTGTTATAATTGACTTCTAGTAATGTCAATCGACGTTTTCCACACCTTCATTTGCCTTCGCGCGAATCTACCCCGAACCTTGATTAGCCGGGCAGGTTCGAATCATCCGAGACAACTGTGACCTGTCTTACTCTCTTTGCCATGACCGACTTTTGCTCTAGCTGGCGCAATCAGACTTGGCATCATCTCATCGACTTCAAGGCCTGCAGATGTGATGGAGAAGATATCACAGGATTTTCTGCGTACCAAGGATGCACGCACAGTGCCGCTCGCCTGATTGCTATTTTAGCACCCTTTATTATCATCGCGGTGGTCTTCTGGTTTCGTGGGGTGAAAAGGGGGCTGGAGGAGATTTTCATGTGGAGCATGGCTGTCCTCTTAAGTCCGATTTTTCTAGGGATACTCCTGCATTGGCTTCTCCACCAGTTGGTGAATCTCTTGAAATGGTGTCTAGTCTACGGCGACGTTTGCGTGGATAGGCTCATTTGTCATCCTCGCATCCAGTCTATGCGCCTCGCCACGAAACGGTCCCCACCCAGGGCTCCTATCGCCCAGCATCCCATTCTTCCGAGAGAACTCTGTGACCTCATCATTTCGTTCTGCGAGACTCAGTCTCTGCTACTATCCTGCAGTCTCGTGTGTGTTGCATGGATGCCTATGAGTCGAAAGCAGTTGCGTATGCAGCTCCGATTGACAACCCACGAACGCATTATTCGGTTGAGCCGCCTCTTACGGTCGCCTTTGGAAACGCTATCGCCATGGGTTGACTGTCCTCGCGTCGAGTTTGGGTGGGAGTCTTATCGTCAGCAGTGGCGATTGCTACACCTTCTCAAACTGAAGGGCTTTCAGCTGCAGACCGCGACTATTCGGCGCTATGGTCGCCTAGCTCCCCATCTTCTCCACCTTTACCCAGATCTGCAGAGCTTAACCTTCCACGTTGTTCCTCCACCTGGCCAATTCTATGCGCCCGATGAGCCGCGTGCATTCTTCACTACAGTCTTGCGCTTCAAGCACTTGTGTTCTCTAACTATCGAGATCGATGAGGACTGTTTCATTTTCGGAGGTGACAGTGTGAACACCCCGGGAACCCTTCCCATTTCTCATCTGTCATTGGGTGGAAGATGGGCCAATAGTCTCCTTACATGGCTTCAGTCGCGCTGTCGCAGGCTGGAGACGCTGGATATACACACCATTAAAGGGTGGCCCAGCGGCTCTGCAGCGGTCTCAATCTTAGAATTGTTGATGAGGTCCAACTGGCAAACGCTCAAGCATCTTCACTTGACCGTTTTCCCTGACAGTGGTCTGTCCATTCGGCTTGAACCTGGCCTATCTACTGATCTGATGCCTTGTAGTTCCACTAAACCTCTCATCGCTGAAACGCCTGACCTCCATTCATCTATCTCTCGAGATTGAGCAAGTTTCAACTTTCGGTGGCATTGATTGTGTCATGCAGACATTAGAGACATTGGATAGGCCGCACCGGTCGAAGGAGCTTATCATTTGTCTTCAGAGCTCGATGCTATCTTTTACGGATAGTCATGCAGCAGCCTTTGACGCAACCATCATAGGTAGGCTTGGCCTATGGCCAGTCACAAGAGAGTCGCGGTTCTACAGTTACGCTACCGAGACACCGGTGACATAGTAGCGCCCAAGTTTATTCCACACCCCGCAACTGTGGCACTCCTACATATACTACTTATCTTGACTTGTATGCATTCAACTTCTCTCATATCACCACTAGCCCCAAATCAATTCATGCTCACACCCGCTGATACCTCTCACAAGTACACACAGCAGAAGGAAGAAAGTAAGGAGTGTGAGTCTCATCGTGGCGATGGATGGAGGAATCAGAGGAGACATTGCCGCCGAGTGACTTGCTGGCTCTTATGATCGCCTGGACCAGACACTAAAGCGTACATGTTGTGAAGCCGTCGTCAATACGACTAGGCAATGAAGGGGTCACAGAAAAGTCAATAGAAATACAACATTGACGAGAATAAAGTACATATCGTTCGCTTTCCTTGACCTCTCAGCAGTTATCCCCGGTTCATGGTGTTTCCTGCACCCTTGGGATTTTCATCGGTGTATCTTGCCCAATTTTCGTCTTTCAATCTCTTCTCTTCCGCCTTCTCCTCGCCTTGCACCGTCCCATCCATTTCTGCATCAAGAGCTAGCTGTTCTGAAGATGTAGGCGCAGCTTCCGAGGCGGGACTAATATATGTATATAATAAGTGGACTGTACAGAAAGAGGTTTCACGAGAAGAAACGTACCCTCCACCAGTAAGGATATTGCCACGTTGCCTTTCCACTTCTAGGTATTCCTCTATGGTCATGGAGGGAAGGATATGACCAGGCCCGAACACCTGAGACTGAAGACGAGCACGGTCTGCTGTTCCAGAGGGTAGGATGGTAAATGGTCGCAAAGGCTGTAAACAAAGTCATTAGCACAAAGATTTCGACGTTCAAGAACATTTATACCTTCCCAGTCGGACTTAACAAGGGCCCCTGGTTCTGCCTAGCGGAAGGATCGAGCTTCCATTCATCGTCAGCAGGACGGGGGGAATATGGTAGCGGAGGAGGCGCGGTCCTCAGAAGCTCTAGTTCATCGGATATGCTCTTAAGCTGCGCTTGGGAAAGAGCGTGGAATAGCCTCAGTAGCAATAGAGTAGTCTCGCGTATGACTTCATCGTCTTCGTCGTCGTCCTGGTCATTCGGGGAAGGAAGTAGCGATCGAATGAGTGTAAAGTCATCCGTTTTCCCCGTTTCGACTTGCTGGTGCCGCCGTTTCCTAATTACATCTATGCGAGTCCGTAGATCCTTTTCGTGTTTATATTGTTTGATTTTGAGATCGCGCCGGCTGGCAGCATTGGCGGGGAGTTGGCCAAACAGCTTTGTGTCCGCTTCTGTGATGATGCCGTATGTCTCCAGCGATGATATGTATGACTGATATAAGCTCTGGGACAGATGTGAGCCGAAACGCTGCATATATTTGTGGCGACAAGCGTACCTGGGCCAGGACAAGGGATGGGAGTCGTTCCTCTCTTTCCGTTGTGCGGACACGTCCTTGCACCTCTGCGCGAACGTAAAGTACACTGAGGTATAGCAGATCATGTGTGGATATATCTTCGAGGGTTTCGTTGCTGCTGAAAAGAGAAAAATCGGAAACGCGTTGCTGGACCTTGGTCAGGTCAGCCAGGCATGCTTGGATGAGTTCCTTTGGACTTGTGTTAAAAAAGATGGTAACGCAAAAAGCGACCAACATACTTGAGTTGTATCCTCGATGGTAGGAAGGTCGTAGGCCTCTGATGCGGCTGTTAGAACGCGAGAATATAGTTGAGAAAGCGTTAACGACATGATGGTGGTGAAGACGCGATCATGCCGGCCGGAGCTTTCTTTCGAACCTTCACCATCACACTGGGCGGAGTCGACAAAAAAGTTATACTATCTACTCTTTGCACGGTAATACATTCCGCTTTATTCACCTATTTCTAAATCACCAACACAGCGCTGAACCTTAGTCTCATGTACATCATCGCCCAATTGCCTTGACTGTCCCTACAATCTACTTTGCAAATCTCATGCACTTCATCCATGATTGACTCGGCCTCCTCATCGGACATACCTTGCAGGAAAGAGCTACGCACGAACGTCGTCAGCCATCCCTTGACGTCTGTCGGTAGAGGTGTGAATCGGGGCACCAGCGTGACTTCGCTTGGCTCGAAGGATTCAGACTTGAGGAGCTATAAAATCTGGTGTAAGTACAACAATCACGTCCTGCGTTGCGCTCACACTGACCTCTCTATAGTCCTCTTCGGAGGGGAAGAACCATGGATCCAACTTTTCAGGATCATATCCCCGCGATTTTAGGACACGATGCAAGGTTCCCCGGATTCCTGTCTGGTACATCAGCACCGACATGAATCTCCTCACCTACGGACTCACCAATACAGTTCATAAAGCCTCCCATCTCCCCAACGAAACGTCTGCCTGGCTTCAAGACGCGCTTAACGCTTTTAAGCACCCCCCTAGGATCACGTTTGCACCAGTGCAACGCCGCGTTCGTGAAGACAGCGTCATACTGCACTGTAGGCGCGCCTGGGAGCTCTGGCAAGTCTTGAATATCAGCCACAAACGTGTACTGAAGCCCTCTTCCTTTCGCAGACGCGATCTAGAAAACCATTGTCAATGCATTCTCGTCGATCATGCGGATTGCTTCGAACCATACTCTCGCTAAAATCGACGCCAACAACCAACCCCCCCTCTGCTTGCTTTACAATTTTCTCGATCTCCACCGTCAGCTCTCCACTTCCACACCCAAAATCCATGATCTTTTCCCCAGGTTGGGGCGCAAGCATACCAACAACTGGAGCCGTAAACTTGTTGGAGTAGACGAATGCAGCGTGTTTGTTGTACAGGTTGGGAGACCAGCCTGTCGCATCGGTGTCTGTCGCCATATCGAATGTCGAGTCGATGTGCCTTTGCGATAGTGTATCTCTGTCGAGATATACTGGGGACGAAAACGAGATGGACACTCTTTAAAGCATCTTCATGTCCTATCTTTCGGCGTTATGTGGTCCATCGGCCGAAACACGAATCTTGATGCTTTGGTTTTTTTCGGCCGATATCCGCTTGAAAGGCAACCTCAGCGATGGTATGTGGTAAGTTTCAATTGTACGATTATCACTTGGAGCTCAATTATCACGCGTGCCAGAGCTTCATGCGAGAAACAATGCCTCTATGCGCAGCATTGTATGGAGGAATCGTCGCACTCAGAAGTGGTTGGTTTTGTAGCGTGGCGAGTTCTTTTCAAATTTTTTTGATGATTTGTGCACCGAACCATCAATCTTTGCTCCAGAGTGTTTTGTTAATAGTACGTTTTCTTATCTTCAACTTCCTGGCGCATTGAGTTGAACTTGCACAGGATGTCGGGGGCCGCTGCTTTGTCAATTTACCTGACGAGTTTCACATCTATTTCATTATTATTGACGCGACGTACTATTACGGACGGTCTTGCAAGGCCCACTTGACTGTCCTGCTTCCTGCAGGTTGACGAATTCTCACTGAATTAGCGGGAACGCTGATGATGGGGAAGATTTCTGGGTGGTGATCACTGATGAGCTCCAACTTCAAGCGCCCGTCGGGCGCCATCCCGGCCAGGGTCAATTTACAATTACATGGAGGGAGTGGTGGATTATTCTCGCCTGACTCTTGCCAAACTCTCGCCGCCGTAAAGCAGCCAGATCCCAGCACTCGGTTAACTAGCCTTTTCACAGTTCTCTACACAGGCACTGATGGGTTTAGGGCTTCTCGGACAAGACTTTCATCGTTGGTAAGTTGTAACACTGCCAAGAAGAGTGTATTAAGTACACACTGTTACAGATCAACGGCGCCTCGTTCCTCTGGTTGCCCTGAAACTGCTTGACTTCGTTCCACTCTTTTCCCCACTTCCCTTCCCCCTCCATGACGAAGGGCACTCGTCGTATCGCGGTCGACGACGCCGATGTCAGTCGTATACATTATTCTGGAGACTGGACGACTGAAAACGGCGCCCATGACGACTTCTCAATGGTGTACGGTCCCACATACGAGCACACACAGCATGGAACTTTCGCCGATGGAGCCAGCATTTCCTTCCTTTTCAATGGTACGTCTGCGCACCTGCGATATAGCTTCGAATGCTGACTTATTGTCAGGTTCTTCCATTCAAGTCCTCGGCTCGTGGGATCAGAACAACAACGAGACTCTACCTTCCTGGGAGTGCTTCATCGACAGTGTTAAAATTGATAAGCAGGCGCCTTTCCCACCATCGACCAATCAGAATGAACTTTGTTGGGACGACAACATCAATGGCACGCAGGAACACGCGTTGACCGTTAACATCACCGTGTCAAGTAACGTCACCACCGAGTTTTGGTTCGATTACATCGTTTATACGCCGTACGATGGTGATTTGTATAACCACACGACTATGTGGTTGGGCAAGGACGACAATGCCATCAGTTACGGAGTGGGCTGGGAGGATAGTGACGGTGCGAGAATGGTTGCGGCGAAAGGCGCGAGTCTCTCTGCAAAGTTTAATGGTGAGTAAAGACGCGTATTCTATCGTTGTATCCACGGTTTCTCATACGCGTATATTTAGGTTCCTCTATCCGCATGGTCGGTCCCATAAAGAACGCTACCTATTCATCATCGGGAGAGTATTCCATTGATGGTGGCGCTGCTTCCACATTTTCCGTCAGCAAAACCGATAACGTAAACGACATGTTGTGGAGTCAGACGCTTTTTGAGTCGGGTCAGCTCAGCACGGACAAAGAGCACACAATAACAGTGAAGTGGAACGGGGATAGTGACGAGCAGAAGTTTGGGATCGAGAACTTTTACATCGACACGCCGACGTACACTGTCGCGAGTGACGACTCAGACGATTCTTCCACCCCCATAGCGGCGATTGTCGGTGGCGTGGTTGGAGGTGTGGTGTTGTTAGCGGCAATAGCAGGATTCCTGTGGTTCTGGCGGAGAAAACATCGCTACTCGTCTGTGTCCAAAACAGACCTCGACCTCTCTAACCAGCCACACGATCCATTCTCTGCACGGCATTCCTTCTTCGCATCCTCCGATCCATTAAATGTAACTGTGACCCCGTATGATCCCTATACGGAGACTCACACCGGGGCTATGGGCATGATTTCCTCCTCCAAAAGCGCCAGCACGCTTACGTCGTATTCTGGTGCTCCGTCTATAGCCGGAAGCACATCAGGTCATTCACCAAGTGCAGGGTTCATGCCTGCTTCGGGACACTTCAGTGCTCAATCTCGAAATGACACGACACTATCTCCTCCGCCAACTGAACAGAGCGTGCTCGTTGCGATGAAGAACGAGCAATCGTATGCCGTTCATCGAGCGTCGAGCATGTCTTCTGCATCCGTGTCAGCGTCTGGCTCTGCTCCAACACAGTTCCGGAAGCATCAGGATAGCGGGCTGAGGCTAAACAATAACGGGGAGGTGGTGGATTTACCGCCTGACTACGAACCGTCATGACCAAGGAAGAGGAGGAGGAGGAGGGTGGTTTCTATCTATTCGCATCACGGACAGACGACGAACTTGTACATTCATTTCTCAGGCAGTACGTGCTTGATCTATATTTATTATTTCATCCTCTGGCGTTTTCCTGATACCCTCATTTCGGCGTCTGTTATAATATTATTCTTATGTTGTTGTTTTATCATTTCAGGACTCTCAGACTACAATACAATAACGAACGACACTTCCATTCCATCAAGCGACTGGGGTTATTATGATCGACACTGGAAAGGAGGCGCTCCTTTTAATGCTTTTTTTGCTTCCGCTCAAGCTTGTCACGCCCAGGCGAACCGCTCACCCTAGCTCGCGTTTCAGGGTATTAAACGATCTGCTTCCGGTGTGGTTCCTCTTGTATTGAACGTTTTGCCTCCGCCCGCCATG
>QLPD01008056.1:0-35272 GCA_003314085.1 Hymenopellis raphanipes | reverse complement strand
AATAATACCGAAAAAATCGTTGCGGTCAGGTGATCGCATGACGTGAATTCCTTTCCACTTTTGGAATCCGGACATCGCGATTCCTGAGCGACAGCCGCTAATAACCTATTCCATAAATCGAAGTATCGACACTCAAAGATAAGTATAGTGCATGCAGCTTTGTGTTTGATCACAACGGAACTTACAATTTAGTGTTACACGACACAACTTACGACATGCGAAACTCTGGTATTGAGGTTCAAGGTAGGCTCCGAATCTGTCTACATCTAGTACACTGGGGTATATAGTCTCGGCTGTCCCAAGAATGAATATAACCGAAGGCATCTGGCAAGTTGAAATCTAATGAAATCGAGGATGATACCATAAACACGCACTGGATCAACCTCCGTACTCCTAGCACACCCCATTCTGTGCAGGCTACCTGGCGGACGACGGGTTCAGTAGAGGCCTTTACTTGGGATTATTGCGTCAAAACAGAATGCGCGGACGCGTATGTCCCTGGACTTGCGTTTGACCAGGATGAATCGGTGCAGCGGGATGTGGATTTAGGGCACGGCGCCGGAGAAGAAGAAGAAGAATGGCATCTCAGCGATTGCTGGTTCAACCGCTGAGTTCTGCACCACGTGCGTGTCCGGTCGTACGTTGCCGGGAGAGGCATGCGACAGTTGTGGGGAAAGGTACCCCCGCGGGCATCACTCAACGGGCGTGTGCGTGTACAGGTGGGCACACTGGCACGAAGTTGTTCCGCCACCTCACAATTTCAGCGGTTCTGGTTTGAATTTCCGGAAGCTTTCAATGTAACTGTATTATGCTTTTGATCTATGTAGACATATCAATGGTTCAAGAGCAAGATTCGTATAAAACATACCAGACTGTTCGAGCTCTTTGGTCGTCTATTTGTCGACCAGCTTTTGACGAATTTCACGGAGAGTTTCTCCCTTGTTCAGGCGTCGCCAGACGCGACTCAAGGGAATCTCGAGGTTTCCATTCACCCTCAAGAACCAAATTGTGTTGCTGAAAGCTGAGCACCCTGTCCAATAAACTAGCGATTCGACGTGATCTGGGCTTACCATCAGGGAGTGCACTACCGACTGTGAAGTTCCTTGTGCGGGCTTCGGATCCTATCCCTTTGGGAAGTGTTGCAATACAGAAGGATAAGCAGCTTGAACGCAGCGATCAATGAGTTCCTCGGCCAGGTATCGTGTCGCTCCGCCTTGGCTCAGCAGTCATTTGAGGAGAAGCAAGGGCGAGTTTCCAAATATCGACATGGTCGTTTACGCATTTGTTCAACGCAGTGCGCCCAAGGCTGGCAAGGAGAGTCATTCATAATTTGGTTCAACCGGCTGCCAACAGGTCCGGTCGGAACGGATTGTTCTTGCACCACCTTGTGACGGGACCAGGCCTAATAAGTTGGGAATGTATTTTTGAGTGACTACTTCGAGGTCAAAACCTGAAAAAACCTCACCCAGAAAAGTGTAAGGTGAAGAAAGAAAGCTGGTGAAAGAGGCCGCCAACTGTTCCGACGCCGGAAGTTGCCGCGGCCGACGGCAGTTACCTGATCCGGTTTGAATATTCAATGTTGGCGTCAAAGCGGCGCACCTCTTGCCATCATGGCGGCAGAAGCGGATATCGAGAACGCCATCCGCGTTGCCCTAGAAAACGCGCCAGGACCCAGAAGCTTGCGAACATGGTGCGAGAAAAACCCGAAGTTGGGCATCGTAAGGAGATCCGTCTGCAGTCTTAGTCCTCTGACTGATTTCTTCTTACATATAGCCATGTAAATTCTGCATAGTCAATGGTCTCCCATGTTCAGCATTCAGCAGTGCACTTCGATGTAAGAATTCGGAATGTCAATCCAACTCCGACTCGTGCAGCCGCTACGACGACGAGCTGTTTTTCCGCGTGCAAGAGGGTCTACCTAACTTGGCGCGGGAAGCTTTCGATACCGCCCTCGCTAATGTGCGGCAGAAAAGCGAGCCTACTCCTGCAGGACAAGAGATTCCTCCAACAACGATAACACTCAGAATTCGTCGTTCGCCTTCCATGAAAGCACCGTATCCCAGCCCAAGCTCCAGTTCCGCGAGCGACGACGCGATAGATATGGTGCTGGTTCCAAGTACGTCTTTTTTGCTTCTTATATGCGTGTCTAAATGAGTGTATAGCCCTTGTGAAAGAGAAAGAGGGTTTGTTAGTCCTTGCAGTGACTTTGCTTGGGACTCATCATTTCATAGATCTCCAGAAAAAGATCGCGGATATTCAGGCTGTCGTCTTTGGTACGCATATATCGTGCTCTGATCACTTCATATCTGATATGCACAGCTCGTGATGAAAGTATCAAAGATCTCGCCGAGAAGCTTCGGCGCGCACAGAACCGTAGGTTTATTGAAAAGCAACCATTGCATGATCTTGATGTTCCCTGTAGAAATCAAACGAAATCTCGCTGAATTGGAATGTGCGCTTCCATTTTCTATGTCTATTTTAAATACCGACCTGATATTGCAGCGTTCCGGCGACAGACCATCGAATTGGAAGGTACGCCTTGTTCTCGTCGTTATCAGCCATCTGACTGAGTGACTCTCAAACAGGAACGAAACGGAAATTATCAGAGCAAGAGGCTTTGACACAGTCTCTTAGCTGTACGTACACTATCTCCTCTTAATCGTTCGCTGACTGTTTTTTTCGTAGCGGACAAAGCAAGGTTGGAAGGAGAAGTGGCCGAGTTGCAGGCCAAAGTGTCTGGTAAGCCTACCCCTTCGAATACATTCCGGTAATTACGCTGACTCCGTCGTATGTAGATTTTGAAATCGAGAACATGGGCGGCGCTGAACTATTCCGGGATCTAAATGCTCGAGTTGGTGAGCGTCGTTTTGAACAGTGTTTTTTGCTTCACTCATCGGAAAAAACAGCTGCTCTGCAAGCGGAGAAAGACACACTCCAGATTGGGAAGGACAGTCTCACGAACCGCATGTTCCAAGATTTGGAAATTGTGGGGACCGAAAGGGATGCGCTTTCAGCGGAGAGGGATCTGCTACTGTCCACTGTCGGTAGGCGTGATTGTTCTCTTTCTTGTACGCCGTCTAACCATATTAAGATAACCTGCGAAATGAAAAAGACAGCCGGCAAGCCGAGCAGGACACGCGGGACCGCCAATTTTTGGATTCATTATTGAAGATTGGCAAGTCTTTGAGTTCGGATATGTCCAGCCACGGGCTGATTGAATGTATAGGGTCCCTAGAGGAAGCACTCAAGGCTGAGGCAGACGCGCGGCAAGCCGAGCGGGACGCGTTTACAGAGGAGAAGAATGCACTACTACTACGCATGAACAACGTTGACATGAAACCAACCCCAGCCTTGGGCAATCAGGGTCCGCTCGACAGTCTGCGATCCGAAAATGTCAGTCTGTTACGGGAGAAGCTCGCGGTTCAGGCACAGGCGGTTTCCATTCAAACACAATACACGGAGCTCCAGAAAAAATACGCCGAACTGCAGGAGGAGAACCAAGAGCTCAAGAGAACAGCGAATCGCGAGTCCATTCCTGGTATGTTTGTTCGAGTGCTTCGTTATCCGCAGCACTGGGGACTGATATTCACTAGATCCGGAAGTGCAACGGCATCAGGTTGAGGGCCAGCTTCAGGCCGAATTGCGCACGCTGCAGATGCAGTACGATGATGTGCATAAAGATAAGGCGACTGCTGAGGCGCGTGTGGCTACTCTACAGCTCCAGTACGACACTTTGAAAGAGGTTCTAGGGGCACGCAGTGCGCCGCTAAATGGCGGAAGAGACAACGACCGACAACGTACGTCGACAAGTACCATTCCAGGTCTGTTCACGTTCCGTTAACTTTTGATCAATGTCTGACCAACATGTCTTTATGTAGATGACGCGGAAATGACACGACTCTCCGAAGAACTCAATCGCGCTGTTGACAAGCTGGCGGTGTGCAAGCGCAAGCTGGAGAGCGCTCGCAAACACGCGGCGTCATTGCGCACCTCGTACCAGCGCAAGTTCGTATTGGAGCATGTTGCTGTTGTTCACCTCTACGAAAATCTCTTGGGGGCGCTGGAGTTGTCTTCGGCAGAAAATTTGAGAAAGGCGGTGAAGACGCATGTCAAGGAACTGAGGAAGCTGAAAGGGAGGTTGAAGGAGGAGACGCCGGCGAGTGTTGATGTGATTATGGGTATGATCATGAAGCAGGAGGAGGGGGATGAGGATGTTGGACTGCTGCTTGATGATGACGAGGACGAGGATGTCACTCAGGATGGGCATGGTGGAGATGATAGCTTGGATGAGGATGACCAGGAGGAGGATACCAGGCCAAGGAAGAGGCCTAGACCGAATCCACCGCTGTGACCATCGCTTTCGTTCGCTTAGATTATTAGTAGTGTAAACAGTGGTGTCCCCTATGTTGTATGTGTTGTTGTTTCTCTCTTTTGGGGTACATTACTGTATATTTGTGTAGGTCTGTTGGGTAAGGTTTCTTTATGTAGACCTTGGCTCCTTGAAACACACCTAGGGCAGTATAGGTAGTCGTTTGGCAGTTGTCTCCGTGGGTAGCTTGGGATTTGCCTTCAATCCGACAGCGGTATACCATCCGAACAGCAATTCAGTTCCTACAGATAGGAGTGAAGGTGGCTCAGATAGTGAATGATGCATTATCACCGCGGCTCTCACGATACTGAAACCGCAGGTGCCTGTCCTGATAGATAGATGGATGGGCCTGAGTTTGCTTGTTACTCGACCAATTGCAGTGACGAAGTTAACGTCAAGTTGAACGTGAAATTCTCAACTCAGCATCATGTGGTCCCGATCACGTGTACGTCTGTATCTGATCCGACCTTGGTCATCGCCACTTTGACCTCGCTTGTCTTCCTCCACTCCCATCGGAGGCGCTCTATTTCGCTCCCCGAACTGGTTTTACGAATTTATTGGACATTTTCGAGCGGAATTAGGTCCTGAGGACGGGTGTGTGCGGGATTGTGGTTGACAGGGCGTGTGTTGACTTTTTCCGGATTTTGTTCGGTGAGCAGGTGAAGCCTCAGGCCACCAACTCGAACGATATTGCGCATTTTGGGCGGTATTTTTCTGGAGAGTGTCAGGAGCTACTCGGACAGTGCTTTGGAGCTGAAATTTTCGACCGGTATTCTCTCCTTGAGAGGTCGAGACGGAGAGTTGTAGCGCACGCGGAAGGAAGCGATATTGGGTTGTGGAATTTGGAGACTCTGAAAGGACATTTTAGGACCGAGAGTAGTGCGTCGACTTGGCTGTATTCTGTGTGCTGGTTGTTGACTTGATCTTTAGTTTTGAACAGTTGTAACAAATTGACTTTGGAGCCTGATCTTGACGAATTGTCGATAAACTTCAACAACACCGTAGTATTCCGAGAATACCACCTTAGTAACAACACGGTGCGTAAACCCGAATATATTCACTGCACGAATTGTTGAGTTCCGAACAGACATACCGTGACTTTCGGACTTGTTCCGCTGAATCTCTGGCGACAGTGTTGACGACCTCACTTCCTGGCCAACAAAGAAACCTAGTCGTTCTTCACTCGCACCCTCACAGCCACGTGAAGCTAACTGGTCAACTCAGTCGTTATCATATACCTTCGGTCATGCCACCACGAAAGCAGCCCCGCGTTAAGCAGGAAGATGGCGATACCCCAGTACCTATGAAAGTCTCCCGCACCCCTACCCCAGAGGTCATATCTCCTACGACCCGACGGCCGAGCGCCCCCATCTCCACCACATACCATGCTCACCCCGCCGAATTGCCATACCTCACGACCCCTTCCACGTGGTCGAAGTCGCGCATCATGCAGTTTCTCCTTATGCGCGCGTTCAGTGTTGCGCCGCGTCCTTCGCACCGGACCTATTTTACCACTGTTGAACTTGCAAACGGCGACAAGGTAGTCATACCCAGCGTGTACCGCGTGCCGCTGCTGTTTGTTGGTGCCTTTCTGTGGGGCAGCGTGAAGCTTGTTTTGCAGGCGGACGAAGCGTCGGGCGTTAAAAAGGAGTGGGAGGAGTTTCGGGTTGGCATAGTCCATGTCGCGCGCGTGGCGGAGGCCTTTCTAGAGGCCGCCAAGACACAGGGAGATGTGGATGCAGGGGAGGATGATTTGAAGAGCAAGGAGACGAAGGGCATGGCTCGCATGTGGCGGTGCGAGATGTTTGACCGAGTGCTGGTCAGGTATAAACTTGGCTGGCTCATTTCGGAGCCCGACCAGTTGAAGGAGTTTTGGGAGAATTATGGGGACGAAGAATATGCCAAGGATCCGGTCAAGACTGGTCAGTGTCATAACGCTATTTTTATGCCCCTATTTGATACGAAGTATAGCAGATTGGAAGCGTATAACCACCAAGGGCCTCAAAGGCTTCAAGCTCACTGATGACCAGATCGACGATGGCTTAACCGTACGCCAATATGTCGATGGACTCAAAGAGGTTGATGGTGAGTGGGTGTGGGATGATGCCGGTAAACATACGTCGTTTAGACGCGCGAACAGCTTCGTGGAATCTTGGCGCAAGACGCAAGTATGGGGGAAGGACGTGCGCTGGACGACTGTACTCGCACCGCTGAAACAGACGGCGGAGGAGAAGGATGACGACGTTGACATGGCAGACCCTTTTGAAGCCCGACCGCAAATCAGCGCGCTGAAGGCTGCCCCGAAAGCGACGCCGGCCAGTGCGCCGAAAGCCGTTCCGCTTAGTGCTCCTCCAGCCGCAGCGGCACCTCCACCTGCACCCCCGCCTCAAACGACCGCACCTCCTGCCGCGCCCATCCCAAAGCCGTCTACACCCGCGCCAAACGACGTTGCAGGTATCTTCAGATTGAAGAAAGAGCAGAGAGAAATTTCCATCTCCCAAACTCCTTTCCCTCTCCCTCCACCCTCCAAACCAGCCTCCAAATCTACTTCAGCTGCTAAACAGCCCACACCTGCTCCTAAATCTGCTCCAACTCCTAAACAGACCACCACATCAGCTAAGCCAGCTTCCCGTTTGACATCTGCATCTGCATCGACCTCCGCCCAGGCCCAGCCACAGTCTGTTGGGTATGTCTACCCCACGGGGGCTACCAACGGGACAGCACCCAAGTATACGTCGAGTTTTTCGTGGGCTCCAGCGAGTACCACCTTCAAACCGACGCCGTATGCACGCAACAGTTTGACCCATGTGGGTAATAACGCTCCGTCTTCCACTACTGCGACTGCGACGACATATCACCAGTCCTCCATCTCTACAGCGCAGCCTCAACGGCATTTGTCTTCCTCGTCCTCGGTCGCCTCCCCTTCAATCTCGTCCGCCTCATTGATCCCGTTCGCATCTTCATTTTCTTCTATAGGTCCGTCTGTTCCGTCAGTGGTGCATGCCTTGACGACGCAAGACCGGCGGGTGGCCGCGCTTGAGACGGAGGTGGCAGAGCTGAAAAGGAAGCTTTTAGTTAGGGAGGGCAAGAGGAGGGCGGTGCGATGGGATGATGAGGACGACGACGAACCACCAACCAAGAGGGTCAAGGTGACGGTGGAGCCTGGTTCTGGGTGGTGGCGGAATCTACTCGGGCATTTGGCCGTGCCCGAGGATGTTGACATGCGAGATGTGAGCGTGAAGGAGGTCGCGAAGGCGGATATGAAAGAGGACAGAACTGTGCCAGGCGAGGGTGTAAAAGAGACGGAGAAGGAAGGTGTGAAGGTAAAGGAGGAGATCATCAAGGAAGGTGACATTGCAAAGGAGGGTGGACCTGTGAAGGAGGATGGGGAGCTCTCGCCACCGCCAGAGTCCGAGGTTAATGGGCATGGCCCTAGCGATGAGCCAGGCAAGACAGACGAAGCAGAGCAGGTGAATGGTGTCGGCGCTACGGAGAAGGAGCACGTCGACAGTCCGCTGTCAATCAGGGAATCGTCCATCGCGAGCTCTGTCGCGCCACCTTCATCTGGGAATTCGTACCCGCCGCCGCCCGAGACGCCTTCCTCTGTGGCATCGACGCCGCATATTGTTACCGTGCCATTGCCTAATCCGGACGGAGACATTCCTACTGTCAGTGTCACTGTGAACGGCGGTGGTACACAGGACGATCCGATGGAGGTTGACGATGACGACGACGATAGTCCTCCACCAGGATTGGGAACGTTTGGGCCCATCAAGAGTATGCGGAAAAGCATGACGAGTATCAGTATGGGCAAAGCAGGGAGCTGACGGTGATGTTTTCCGCTGCCTGGCCTTCATCGATTTTACGATTAATGCTGTACCTCAGGCTGCCGCTGTTTCATATGCTACTTCGAGTTTATATGTTTATCTTTTTTATGGTTCCATGTACTTACACGCAGTTTATGTGATGTTACTTACTTATGTCTTGACGATACACTTACTGTACATACCATTATGTTGTTGTATTTATGTACCACTTGTTGCAGTGGATGTTTTATTAGCTGAGAGCGGGCCGGGCGGGGGCAATACCATCACTTTCCCTTTAGCCCTGGTGTGAATACTTCTTGGATTGCAACTTTCAAGTAGTCTTCGACGCCAACGGCTCTGCAGTGTGCTACACAGCTTGAATCGACCTGTAGTATCCAGCACGCTATCTTCCTGTACCTGGATACTAGACTGCTCTTGATTGATCTGTGGCTGTCGACTCTGAAAGCCGCCAATGTTATGGACTCTGACTCGCCGCACGTCGCTGGTACGCTTCTTACTCTGCTGCTAGCTCAATATTTATGCATGCCCTTCACCAGAACCCACAGACCAGTCTGCTTCCAGTGATGGTTTAGAAGCCTTGAAGCTGCAAATCACGTCCCTGCGTAACGCGTTGACTGAAAAAGGTAAAGTTGCCTGTCTCGAACGTTATTTGTACGGCAACTCAATCTGGACTGTTTCACAGATAACGAACACCGAGCGGAAACGCGAAAGCTCAAGCGCGACATCTACGCCCTAAATCGTGCCAATGACGATCTCCAGAGTAAAGTCCGACAGGTAACTATTGAACTTAATGGTACGTCTCATATACGGGTCGAGTTCTCTGAAAATTGTTATGCTTACATTGTTCCCAGGTCGGCGCCATGAATTCACATCACAGCGGCTGGATCTCCAGGAGCGCGAGATCGATCAACACTTGGAGCTCATCGGTCTAAGCACGTCGCTAAAGGCAATTGCTGGCGAGACTGACAATGCTCTTACCGCCACGAAGATTACGGAACAAGCACTTCTCGTGAACACCATGGCTGCGAGAAGGATTGCGATCTCCGACACACCTTCCAAGAAGCGTAAACGCACCTCTGACTGCACTTCCTGGGGGAGCGATCCCGCTAACGAGAATGGTCAGGGTGCGAACAGTAGTAGTGCAGACAGTCTCGGCAGAGAGTGGTCGGCAATTTTACAGCCCGTCGCATCGTCTAGCTCCATCACACCGTCAAGGGCGAATACCGGTCGCGGTCCCATCGCGACACCCAGTTCTCCAATCCGGTCTGGAAAGCGCAGAGACAAGCTATCGAAGAAAAGCCTTTGCGGGAACAAACCTCTGGATCGACGACTGGGTGATTATCCCGATAACCACGTTATGGAAAGCAGAAGCCTCGGTGCGTGTCTCTTTCCACTTCGGTGTGTTCTGCCATACCCAAACGTGTGTCTCCGTAGTATGGGGTAAAGTCCGTGCGTCTCCAACAACATTAGTCCTTGTGTACAGACCTCACGGCCTCACAGCGTCGAATCCGTGGTATCCCGGAATTGTTTTGCTCGACGAAGACATTCGAAGAGACAACTTAAAGGTTCCAATTCCAGTTTCGGCAAAGTTTGAACAGAAAAAAAACTCGAAGACACCCCATGTGCCGCATTTCATCATCCGTTTCTTCGACAACAACTGGTAAACTTTCCTTCAACGACAACTTCTTGCTTCTGACATGCTTCATGTGAAGGGCCTGTGTACCGCTTTCAAACCTGAAAATGTTTGGGGAGATTTCGGGTATGCCTTCTGTTATGGCAAACCCAACTGCTAATCGGTGTTCTACAGAGCTTGATCGCGATATGATTGCTCTACACTCCCAATTTCAAGGTAAATGGACCGGGAAGCGACACGCGGAGATTAACGATGCCTACCAGTGAGACTAAGCCTTGGTCTTTCATAATGCACTAATCATTGTGCCAACAGATATGCTAGGAATGCCATAGCGAGTGATTCTGAGTAAGGACGTCCGGATACGGTGTCGTGTTTACATGAACTATATTTCTATTCGGCTGCTTCGGAACTTGTTGTACGGCGTGCAGCCAAGGACTACCAGACTTAAAACACCGCCTTTACTACGGCCTCACCATCTTTCGGAGTCGGAGGAGTCGACGGCGTGGCATCTGTGTCCAAGTCCGCTTCGAATTCCCAGCACAACTTGAACACAAATTTAAGGGTCAGTGCTTGTTCAGTACCAGTGGTTCGTTTTCGTACAGTTGCTCGGCATTGCTACCTTCAAGCGTCGACATTCATGAACTCGAAGTGAAGTCATTACTGACGGGATCAATAAAGCGTAGACGCTATAACCTCCGGAAGGAGCTATGTGTTAAGTCTATCAGCGAACAAGCGCCCACCAAGGAACACGCGCACTTGTATCGATCTCTCACGCTCCATCTCTTCCTCTACAGCCATGTCGATGCAATCAAGACGCGGTCAAATCGCCGCAGCTGTCGCTACGCGTCTCGCAGCCCCGACTCGACATGCACCTCCCTTGATACCCACGGTCTCTTTCCAGGACTACGACGGGGGACACGCGTGCCGGCAGAGGATTCGGAAGATGATTGATATCGATATCCTTGGGATGGTTGGGTCGCACCCGGCGAGCAAGGAGGGTGTAGAGAGCCTGAAGGTATCTGCGCAAGCTTCTACCTCCCCAGTTGTGTGTGCTAACAGAACTGTTCAGACGCTGCTCGCTCTAGCTAGAGGCATTCTTGACAATCCCCACGACGCGACGAAGAGACGAATCAAGTTGAATAACAATACAGTCAAGAAGCGAATCGTACAACCAAAGGGAGTGCTACAGCTGGCAATCGAGGTTCGTATTCGGTCCGTCAAGCGTACTTGTGCAATTGCTAACGTGTGTTGGAGCAGATGGGTTTCTGCAAGGAGGTACGCGTCTTCGCGCTCCACGAACGATTCTCCGAACTGAACGGTTCGTCAACTACAGACGGTTGAAAACATGCAGGCTATCCGAGTCTTTGAGGCCAACAATCTCGCCCACCTGGAGACGTGTGCTCATCTCATACATGAGGCCATTACGCGCGAACAGCTCCGGCCAGATGAACTCCTCGTGCTCAAGGGAAAAATCGAAGAACAAGTAGAGATTCGACGTCAGGTTAGTTCTTTTCCTGCAATGGGATCCCACAACGGCACTGACGCGTAACTAGACCATGCGACGGGTCATGGACGACCGAAAATCGGTAAATGCGAGATTTGGTGGCAGGCAGCGAAGCATATTCGTTGCCCCTAGCACACGTAACTCACAAGTGTCGGCTTCGTCTGTGTCATCGTGAAGAGTCGTTTTGTTTTTTGTTCTAGGGATATCGATACGGAATGAATGACTCGAATTTTTTCAAGTGATTAAAGAACTACAATCCCATGCAAGAACAATCGATCTAGTTGAAACCGGTATGCGTATTCTTACGCTTCTTCCTAGCAGATCCTTCCTCTTCAAAGGAATCAGCGTCAAGGTCAGGACACGCGTTGCCATTCACGCTCCCCGTAGTCCACTTTCCAGCCTCCATACTCAACCGTCCATCGGCCAACTCTTCCAGCATGGATAACTGCATATTCACCGCCGACACCAGAGACCGAGCGTCGTTGGGTGAAACTCTCAGCGCGGTCTTCAACGACTTCTGCATCTGAGAGATTTTGAAATGCTCCGTCATGTTCCGGTGCTCATGCTCTTTGCGCATAGCTGCAGGTACGATTATTGAATTGTCCACTGTCATCGCTGAGGTAAACTCACCGTCGTGGTCTTTCTGTAAAGCGACAAACTGCTGGCGTACTTTTTCATAACGCGATTGGGTATCTGTTAAAAGCCACTGAGCCTGAAGTTCCTTCATACTGGTGCAGCGGTACGCACCGTGAATCTCGGCAGTATTTGCTTGCGCCAAGGCCTCGTGTCGCTCTATACAGCGTCAGCGAAAGATTAGCAAACCAAACTACGGAGAGACATACCATTCTGCAACTGCAGCTCCTTCTTGGTATCAAGAAGCTCTTGATCTTGATCTACATCCGTTTCAGGTCAAGAATCCAATAACATTTTGGACGTGCACGTACCGCAGACTTTCTGCTCGGCCTTGTTCAACGATTCTCGGAGTACAACGAGCTCGACTGGCAGTCAAACGCGACGGGGTGAGTATTTCCGTCTACAACAACCAAACACATCCTACCGGTGAGGCTATCCTTTTCTGCTTGCGAGCAACCCCCTTCCCAAAACGACTGTTAAGCGACGTGTCTGGATTCGGGATAGATAATCGCCTTACCTTCGAGGTCTGATTGTAGCTTGAGGATTTTGGCCTTGCCGTCGTCCAGCTCTGCAGTGTGTGTGTCAAAACAGTGTCGCTTTCTCCGAAGTCAAAATGACACCCACTAGTCCTCAAGTTTTTGAGCATTCGCTCCGACTGGTGCTTCGTTTCCTCCATAGCTGCGGAGTTGGGTCGTCAGGACACAGTCAAATGAAGGTAGTATGCCGGATGCCTACCGCTCATCTGCGCTTTCATGTCGGCCTTTTCGCGTTGTAGAGCTGCTCAATGCTCGGTAAATCGCCATATCATGGTAATCGTCGATATACGTACCTCGGATTCGAGATTCCCGAGCTTTTCCAAGCTGCACGACGTCCGACTCCGATTGTGAATCGTTGTCATCATCGGATAGCGCGACACTGGCGATTGAGTCCTTCCCGCGAGAACGCGGCGTCCAGGTCGGACTGGTGAGGGGTGGCTTTGGCAGCCCATCGACGAACTTTTCGAATACATCGGCCGAAATATGGCTGAACCTTTCTTTCATCCCGGCGCGCTCGTAAAGTTCATCGTTAGTATAGGAGCACCGCTGCTCGCTGTGGCGACACTCCGGCGATTTGCAATGGATTTTACTCTTGTTGGCGATGCAATCGATGCCCTTTTTGTCGCAAGTACCACAGGGGCCCTGAAATTTGACGCGTCAGATTAAAACGGCCTGCTCATGCAGTCTGAAAAAGATACCCACACGATTCGGATGGCTTGCGAGATATTTCTCGCATTTGTTTTGCTTGAGGAATACTGCGTTGAGTCTGGTTACTTCGGTCTTCCAGATCTCATCGGCGTTCGCAGCATTGGCCGGTATGTTCGACGCGGAGGACATGGCGGGAATCAAGGCGTCGACGCTGTGGCAAGAAGTGGGGGAAGAACGATCGAGCAGAGGCTGTAGCCTGATAATATAGCGAGTTCGAACATTCCAGAACCTCTTCTCGCCTTGAGGCCCGCCGCCGGATGTTACGACCAGACTGAAGGATATGAACAAGTACAAGATCTGGAGTAAGGAATAAATCCAGACAAATAGCAACGGCCCAGAAAGGAAGGTAGGTGAGACGGCCCGCGCCACGGCTGCAGGGCCGTAGTATCTTCAAACAAGTTCACGTTTGGTTCACGTCGTTCCAGATGTTCAATTTGGAAGAGGGTCGAATCCCTCCTCCCGAATGGGTGACTCTCCATAACATTGTTCAGGTAACTGTGCAATAAACCTACCTTCCAGCATTCACAAGTTGTTCAAACTCTGCCATTTTGAGATTCTGCTACTAAAGGACCGTAAAACATGTCTCTAGTGAATAGCCCGGGTCGGACCACCCGGTCCGGGTCACGGATACGGGTGGGTCAGGGTACGGGTAGGGGTCTCAATCTGAAAACCCGCTGTAACCCGTGTCACCCGTTGTCACCCGTACTTAAGTAAACCAATATTATCACTATATTTTACATGAATTTACAAAATTTTACCAAGTGGAACGGGCATTTGCGTCGTCGAATCGAGACGTATGCGATTATCTTGCCCGATCCGGCGTTTCGGGCCGAGATCCGAAAGGACGCGTAAGCGTCTGATCGGGTTGTCTCTCTTGCCTTACACCGCCAGTACGCCACCACTACGACCACCCAGGATGTGACGATTGTCGTTCCTGCTGCCCTGACGATTGTCAGGCAGTCTGTGGGGTCTGTATCTGGCCTTGGCTCTGTGCCGGGCATGCTGCTACTGTCTCCGTGACAGCAGCATAGGACGACACGATGCCAAGCAGGACTACCGACGACTGGTGCGACGTGCTAACGCGAGGATTCCGGTAACGCACGAATGATGAGGTGGAGGATCGTAGGAGGGAAAGGGAGGAGATGAGGATGAGGATGCGGTGACGCGTTGACGCGTTCAACACGTTCAAGGATGACGACTCGGACCTGCACCACCACCACCACCACCACCTTCTCCTCTGCCTCCTTCTCCACCACCACTACCAGTCCCCCCTTCTCCTCCACCTTCTCACCACCACCTCTTCCTGCCACCATCACCTCCACCCCCACTACCACATTCCTACCATCACCCCCACCCCATCCTCATGCCCAGCTGACTGTCCCCGTGCCATTGCCCGGGGATGCTCGCTGAGCATGAATACTGGGAGGTAATGGTAAGTCTGTGGGCCTACGGTGGCGCTGGCGGCCAATTTTAGTGGGACCCGCGACGATTTGGGCGGGTACCCGCACCCGCGCCACGGAAACGGGTAAGTCGAGGGTACGGGTAGGGGTCCAGATCGAAATACCCGCGGGACACCCGCGCTATTCACTACATGTCTCCATGAATTTTGAAAGTGTCGTTACGTTCCATATCACTGTCTCGACAATGCTGGGTTGTATCCCCATAAGGTAACTGGTCTTTAAGTAGTCTGACTCAATTTTTTTGAGGGCTGCCGGCAGGAAGACATGTCCTGGATGAGTGGTAAATGCCAGAGCGAGACCCTAGCAACAGGTTTTTTTTGTTGAGACTCTAGAAGGATAGGTTGGACCCTGGAACAATGTGAACTTGTTCGAAGATACTATGGGCCCTGCAGCCCGCCGGGTGCGGGTTGTGAGTACGTGTCTAAATTTATTTTATTGCTTGACAAATCTCCAGATGTTACGGAAGGAAAGTCATCCACTCTCAACTAATAAAATTGATCTTCCAAAGCCTGTTGCAAGGGTCGTCTTGCATTTATTACTCATCTAGAACATGTCTTCCTGCCGACACTGCACCTTACTAAAAAGCGGTGTCATGCCATGAAATGGAGTCCAGATGGAGTCACAGGCCATCCACAATTCATGGTGGAGATCTGCATGAAGATGAGGATGAGGATGGCATGTCGTTGCATGTCGATGCAATGATCTGGAATATAACAACACTCTGACTCTTTCTCCAATGTTTGTTCATAAAAAGAGGGTCAGTACATTCTAGTTTAGCAAAGCTAGCTGACGGACTGCGGCGCTGATGTCCATGATTGGGTTGACCAACGGGAAATCCATTGCGAAGCTATGCTATACATACTGTTCCTTGCTTGAAAATTGCCATGCCCGTCGCCCGTGTAGGGGATCAGAAACTGAGATTTAAAAAATATGAGTGCCCTGATGTTTACGGCAGAAATCCAGCGCCCAGAACGATAACGTTGAGGAAAGAAAGAAAAAAAGCATTGCGCAAAGATCACGTGGCCCGGAGTGTTTGCGCCGTGATGGTGTGTAGCCCATATCATTGGTCCTTCCCACCATCAGTGAATTTTAACACCCTGCGAGTTACGCTACCATGGCCAGCTTCGCGTGTCCGCAAGACATTACGACTGACTACGGATCTCAATTAGCCCTCATCACGAAAAGGGTCCCTAGCCTTAAGATAGCCAGAGTAAACCCTGGTGCTCTCTAGTTGTCCTAGGCCAGTTAAGTCACCAAAAGACAATAGTTAACTTGGGTACAGGTTCAGACCTACATGAGTTCTTGAGTTACCAGAAAACACCTTGAAGTTGACTCTATCATACTCAAAGATAACCTATAACAACTACAAGATGCTAGCACAACATGAAAGCATCTTAGGTGTTCTTCATTCAACCTTAAGTCAGTCCAATAACTATAACATTGACTTGAAAGGATATGAAGACAGTAGCATTCATAAATACCTACTCTATTAGCTTGATGTCTATAGAACATTTGTAGCTACCAAATCGTTGGTAGTAGTAATTACCATTGGAACCCGAACACACCGCCAGTATCAAGCTCATCACCGCAACCATAGGACCCAGCACCCTACCAGCAAAAGAAATCAACATACCAAAACCGCCGAGTAATCAGCACACTCGAGACTACCATGAGACACGGCATCCGTATGACGGCCTGAAGTGTAGTCGCCCATCAGTATTGTACAGGCAAGAGAGCAGCAGCAAACATACCGCGGCGGTCCAATCATTTGTGATGCACAGGAAGTGTACTAGGGTCCCAATCAGCGGTGAATAGGACGCATGTGTGATACGTACCAGACAGAGTGAAGGAAGGGCATGGCTGTGCATGTGAAATATATGTCGGGCTCGACCGTTCGCAGCCATGAAGTGTTCATAAGGGTGTCACCATGAGTGGAAGGTTGTGGTTGCAGAATAAGAAGTGACCGAACCTTGGGCAAAAGCAAACATACACGTAATGGGTGACGTGGCCCAGTGGACATTGGCCATTTTGGAAGTGCGAGGGGGTGACGTGGTCGTAGTGCGAGGGGTGACGTGGTCGTAGTGCGAGGGGTGACGTGGTCGTAGCGTGGGGTAACGTAGTCGTAGCGCGAGGGGTGACGTGGTCGTAGTGCGAAGGGCGACGTGGTCCTAGCATGAGGGGGATGGTGGTGATATTGTGTGTACAGTACATACCGCATATCCTTGCCATCGACGTGTGCCTCGAGTCGGTAATAGAAAAAGAACAAGCTCAGGGCGTCGCTGTAAAACGTCAGAATAAGGTCTTCGTGACATAGGAAACACACCTTGGAACGCTGCCCGCCAGCAGACGGCGTAGTGCCATCTTCTGCTCCCCTTGATGATTGCTGTCGACACTGCAAGTAAATAGCGACGTCGATAATAAATGCAGCCTGTAACGACAGGGCTTACACGACGATCCAGTGGTCCAATGGTCGTATAGAAAAAAAGTTGATGATGGTGGTTGAGGTGAGAGGGTGAAGCGATCGGAACCATGCTTGTTCGGACTAAGATAACGGCAGTTGGTATTGTAGTGGCTATTAGATTGTCGGCTTGGGCGTGTCGTCGTCTTCGAGATGAGGTCGTGGTCGTCGCGGTCGCGGTTGTGAGCTTGTCTGGTCGTAGTGGCATCGGCGTCGTTCTAGCATCACTATGGTCATACAGGCAAATTCTTGACTGGTCAAGCAAAATAACAGAAACGTACCAAAGCGCCGTCGCCAGCAGACAGCGACGCCATTTCCGCCACTCTTACAGAGCCGGTTTGAAGGTTGCAGTGGGGCCGCCGCTGTCTGTAAGTCGATGTTGCGTCGACCGGGCTTGCCTTGCTGCATCTGCGGCCCGTCGTCTGGGTTTTACGCGGCATGTGGTTTTCGGTCGTGTTTGGGGCCGCGCCGTCCTTCTTACGCATTTAACAAGGGCCATTGTATACCGTCCGAGTCGGATGTGGTCATTGAGAGGGAGACGATGCAAAATCGGTCTCCCCGACTACGGCGACGACTCGAAGTCGGTCGCAGGTGCCGTCAACGACTTCCATATCGTCCGTTTCGAATGCCATAGGCTTTGCTCGTCGTCCAGAGCAGATCGGTCGTTGATGGTGGTGGAGAGAGCCAGAGAAGGAATCGATCACTGTTCGGATTCGAGTGTCCGTAAGTGTCGAACTCATACAAGGTCATTTAAATATTTACCACTGACGGCTATCAAGTTTCTGATGTCAAAAAATAACAGTAACTATGTACTCCATTTATGGCATGAAATGAAGACAGTCCGACAGTGGGAACGAGCAACAAAACTCGTATCCGTCATTTCCAGATGGGATACTTGCCACGTAAGCAATTTCCCAACATTCCTTCCTGTCCTAACTCCCAAATGCACCTGGGATCAACATTAGACATACATGGTAGTAAATACCGACGGTCTTTTGGCTAGTCCGAGGCCCCCGTCGTCGTTCCGAGCGACGTTGCGAATGGTCCGTTCACGATCCGGCAAACGCCGAATGGTGATCAGAGGCCTTCGCACATCGTCTCTCTACACCTACCACCATGTCACATCGACGACGACACCGCATCTAGCCACGGAATTTGTCTGTGGCCTCTCCTTCGAGGCTGGTTCGAGTCTACTCTCCTTCAGTCATTCTTTTATCTGGATCTCCGGACTCATCCGCGCCGTTTCCAACAGCCGTGAATTATATTCCAAGTTCGTCCCGCTGTTAAGCCCTCCAACGACGAGGCTCTCGCAGCATAGGAGCGCCATTACTCGGACAATTCGGACTGGTTAGCAACTTCAAAGCCTCTTATTACCCTCATGTCACGTCGACGGCGACGATGGTTGCGAGCCCTACGGGTTGGAGGATTAGGTAGCTCGACGCCGTGCTGCCTGCTGCCAGCTGGCGTCGTCGATTTGCGCCATTTTTGCCCTATTTCAATACGAAGTTACCCTCATTTAGCAGGACTACACCTCCAGGATGACGGCGACTACCCCATCACGAGAACCACGACGATGATGATGACGACGACTACGCCGACACCACCTCCACAGCGACGATGCCAGCACAACCTGGATATGACAACGATACTACCCCTACTCACGCTAACGAAGACGATGAACGATGACCACCACTTTCCTCTCCCGATAACAACGACCACAAGAAGGACGTGTAAGCCACACTACAGTCACAAAGGGACTTGATCTTGCTCTGTTTGCTGGTCCGGCAGCATCTCCAAGGTGCATATATTTCTCTTTCTTATTACCAGTAAACTGTCCCTACCTCAGCGTCACCAGCTTCGTGACAGCAGCAACACCCCAACGATGACCACGCCCACAATCACTATGGCGGTACCCCCAAGACATCCATAGTACCCCGAACGCGGCAGCGACCCCCGGCACGACGACGACTACACTGCGCATAGGGACACGTTGTCGCAAAAGTGATGAGCTTCGTGCAACGGACTCTACGGAGGCTCGATGACGCGCTCGACGAATAACGGTGCCAGTTAGACGCTTCAACGTCCATAGACTGGTTGGATTTACCTTGGATCCTTTTGTGTACTGATGGGTGCGTCGTACCATTCTATTTTCACCAACGAAGCCCCGCGATCTGCTAAGACGGAATAATACAGCAACTACGAGCCCACCCTCTGAATTTTGGAACTCTGGCCGCATTGGACGCGTAGGCCCTCTTCCCTCGAACGAGGCCGCAAATCAAAGTAGCGGCTGTGACGATGAGTCTACGGTCGAGAAGCACGGACAATACGACAGACTGCGTCATGCACTGATGCTTATGCTCATCATCCGCTTGGCCTCTTTCTTCTCAGCTTCATCTGGCCAGTCCTCTGCTGCGGCTGAGGGCTGATACTTTCGAACGGGGTTAGACCACTGTGCACTTGCGCAGGGCGTCACCTCGCCGAAATATTTGTTCAGAGGTGCTCTAAACAGACTCCAGATTGACACTGTTATATGATACAACTTGGGACCGTCTATGTAAACTTAAAGTACTCGACCATAGTGCCTGCATCCCAGCATACCTCAAGTTAGCTTGAAGTACGAGTTATGATGTCTTGGTTTCTAAGTTCTCTCAGGCTAACCGAAAGTTATCTTAGGATACGGGTACCAGTCGCAATTTCTTAGAGTTAACTAGGGTGTCCTGGGGTAACTTAGATGCCTCTGGTTAGGTGTCATTGAGGGTGCTGTCTTGGGTTACCACAATGCCCAAGGCCGTTTCCTGATGCTGGACTTCCACTTTATTCCGCCACACGGATTCCTCACCCTGGTTCGTCGTCCCGCCACAATACATTGCTACAAGAACCCTGAACATATGTTTTCAGGAACTTGATGGACTTGAATACTCACTAGGCATGACACGAGGGGACGTTAAACATCGTTTCTAGCATCTGATGCGCACAAAACGTACGAGAACTGGCACCCTCCCCGAAAGTCGCACCCTCTTTACAGATGTGAGTCCTAAACATGCATTTTTCGGCATAGGCCTCGAATCTGCATTAGCGTCTCCCTGCTGTCGAGTATACGTATGCCTGTGGTAACGGAAGATTGGAAACGAATATATGTTGGCGATAAACGAATGACTGCGATACGAGCTAATCGACTTTGCAGCCTGTGTGATCTGGCTGTCGAGTCCCCCGAACACGCAATCTTGATCTGCACCGGACCTTCGTGCCACCGCCATGACGTTACCCGACGCGAAACTCCATCACCTCAACCTGGCCAGGTTGCCGACTAACGACGGCGATGCCTTGGTGGTTCTGCGCGCGCGCTTATTTTTCAGGATACATGCCTGCCGCTTGTTGCAAAGCTCCTTTCCCACACGATGGAGCGGACGGAGCTCTTTAAGACCTTGGTCCTTCAGCGGCCGACACGTTCGACACCGTTATGGCAGCCGACCCGTGCTCCGTCAGTAGACAGCGACTACCGTAGTCTTACCGACCTGCAGAATCTACTTGCTTTGGACCTCTTTTTGTTTCTTGTGCTCTCTCTCCCCGTAACAAGGGCAACCAACTAGAGGCTGGTTTTCAAGAAGTATGTTCTCTGAGCCAGTGGCCAGGGGCTCTGTTGGGACCTTCTCAAACGCGGAGATATTTGGGTGGAAATCGGGCCTCGCCCGCCATAACATTTCCGTTCCAGTGGGACTGCCGGTTCTACCTACCGACCCTATTGAATACATTAACCTTCCACTTTTCAAGACTCCCATCCACCCAGTCTTCGTTGTCCACTCTCTGGACGACTGCAGACTCTTCAGCCCCTCGGACATTAGTCTAAACCCACTCATCGACGACGAAACCTTTGAAAGTTTAGTTTCTCACATCACAAACGAAATTGCCTGTCCACTGCCTGTTACTTGGCTCCACGGCTCTTGGGCTGACTACTCGAGCATTGTCCACGAATTCCCAAAGAGTCCGGGCAGCCGGCCGACTTGAATCCCTTCGAACGATGGTTACGAGACGCGTGAGGAGCGCAATGTCAGTCCCAACGACTCGCGTGTTGTGGCACGACAAAACAAGATCTTGAAGTGCATGGCAGAGCACAATGAACGGCCTCCTCCGTCTACCAAAGCCGCCGCCCAGGTGCCGACGGGGGATGCAGAAACGGTGACGCGGGGCGAAATCGCGCTCGTCAACCTCTGAAGCAAAACCCGCGCTTGAAGCACGGTACAGCGAAAGTTGGAGAGGGGAGTGAACGGAAGAAGCAAAGTTCAACGTCGAGGTCCCTGAGTTCTTCATGTGTGTTGTCCCAAATACACAGAGTTTTATTGTATACGTACTTGTACTCCTCTCCATCGTTGTTTTCTCCATATTCCATCGAAATCGCAAGCACATTTGTCCATCGTCACCGCCGCTATCATGTCTCGCATATATGCTGTCCTTCTCGTAAACGCGCGGGAATCAGACCAACTTCAAACTTTACCTTTGGCAGCGGCGACTTCTACAACTCAAGCAAACATGTCGAGACATGATCGGCCGCTCTGTGGTACTAGCATCCTCTACGCTCTGTAGAAGTTTTCCGTCACATAAACACATTTCTGGACACTGGGCTCGTACTCACCATAGCTGTCCGCCAACCTCGCACTGTATGTCACAAAACCCTTTGCCAAACGGGTGCGCATATGGGGCATCTGAACGTGTTTGCGACCCAGGACAGATCATCACTCCTTGCCCCTTCGCCTTCAAAAGGATCACCTTGAACTGGGCCTCTAGACGGTCTCTCCACGAAGCGCACCTTCGTAACTAACTGAAGAGCTCAGGCGAAGTAAACTCAAAGGCAGTCATCGTACAACAAGTTGAACTTCGTCTGTAATGAGTGTTCGTTGTCTGAAGAGAGGGAAGGGAGCAAACCGTTGTACATCCTTCAAGTTGTTATGCTAGAGCATAACGGACGGGGAGACAATTTCGTTGGCTACGGCTCTCTGTAGAAATGTCATCGTTTCGGCGTCCGACGCTGGGGATACTTATATCGTCCACAGGAAACTGAGAAAACTAGTATGACACGGACGGGTCTAGTAGCATCGAACGACAATCCTTCCCAATGCTAGGAAGTGCGTAGCCAAATGCGAACAACGCTTCTTGTCGAAAATTGAACCAGCATTCTTTTAGTACCCGCCGATACACATCGACGAGCGGCTCTTGTGGGCGTTGAGCCCATACAACAAAGGGGAAACGTGAACTCGAAGTACTGGTGATTCGAGCAACATATTCTTTGCCACCTCTGCAGTAAAATGTGTTTCCCACCTGGGATGAAAGTCTGACTGGCACAAGACCGGCATCAATCAAACACCCGAGTTACACCTACAAAAACAATTCATATATCTCTGCCCGCCCAAATAATAATAATACACTTGTCATAGTACGCAACGCAAATATACTCACTGTCGAGAACGAAAAAATATATACGAAAGATCATCAAATGAGGAGCGCAGCGGCACTGATGGCCCCCAAAACGTCGACAGCAATGGTGTCCTGCAACGTGTGACGGGATGCCTGGCGGTTGCTCAAGTAATCGTTCTTCAAAACGTATTAGCCCACGTCTCCACGTCAATCTTGGACCTCTTGGCATGTCTTATCCATTCATGGTTCTACGAAAGAGAATCAGCATTGTACAAGAGGATAAACTGGCATGAGTTGTCCACCCATAACGTCGTGGAAATGGCGAACATCAGGAATGAAGTCGACTCGACGTACCAATAAATCCTTTGGCGTCTTGCGCATATCAGGATCCTTCAAGAGACAGCTGTCGATAAACGAGTCGGCCTCGGGAGGGTACCTGCCCTCTGGCGTCAGCCTCGGTGCGGGCTCGTTCACAATGTGCTGCAGGAGCTCCAAGATACTCATCGTCATACCTCCACCTTGGAGACTGACGCCCTTGCTCTTCCGCCTATCCTTCTTGGCCGCCGCACTCTTACGGTCCTTGCGCGACTGCGGTAAGGACAAGGCGGCGATGGAGCCCATGGAACCGGGACGCGCGGGAGAAAGCGTGTTCTCAAAGTCGGAGAGGTCAGAGTCCGAGTCGTCGTCAGATTCCGAGAAGGGAAAGCGACCGAGAGCCAGCTCGATGAGTGAAATGCCGAGTGACCAGACGTCAGATTTCACGGTGTATTGTGCGCCTTGTATACGTTCGGGCTGCATAGCCGTGAGCCTGGGAAATAAAACGGAGAAATTTGTGGGAACGTACGCTCATGTAAGTGGATGTGCCGACAAAGGTGTCGGCGATGGAGTTGATGAGCTCGCCAGAGACACCGAAATCGCAGATTTTGATATGGCCCTGGGAGTTGCAGAGGATGTTGGAAGGTTTGATATCTATCAAAACATTAGAGTTTAGTAATCAAAAGCGAACTGTTGCTGACCGCGATGGATGATTCGGTGCACGTCGTAGAGGTATGTGAGGCCTTCGAGGACGGCGAGGGCGACTTTGCCGACAATGTCAATGTCGATGGCGCCAATCTTCTTGTAGATGCCGTCGAATGAGCCCTTGTCCATAAGCTCCATGCATATACAGATATTTGGATCCGCCAAGAAAGCACCATAGAACGAAATGATGTATTTCGAATGGCAGTTGTGCATTATCTGCAACTCGCGCAGAATCTGCTTGCGCACTGCCGGTTTGGCGTCGATGAGGACAATCTGGACAGCGATCAGCGAGGCCTTGGGAAACAAGCAACACACAGACCTTTTTCGCCATTATGGTACCCGTAGGGGTATGCTCGACCTTTTTAACGCTGCCGCCGTTGCCCTGGCCGAGTTCCTGCATTTCCCTGAGGTCCTCATTGCGGAGATCGTACTTTGTCTCCACGTTAATGTCCAAGTTGGCAAGCGTATTCGAGAGCGTCGCATACGTCGACCGCCGTGTAGAGTTCATCGGCGACGCTGTGTTCGGTGCCGAGCTTGACCCGCTGACCACGGTCAACAGCTGTTCACCGGTCTCTACCGGCGGCGGATTTGGGGGTATCTTGGGCGCTTTCAGCGTCATTGGAGGAGGCCGCCGTTTCCCGCCCGGCGCAGGAGCCTGTCTCGTCGGCATTAATGGCGCTACTGCAGGCGCTGGGGTCGGCGCTGGTGCCGGGGCCGGAGCTGGTACTGGCTCGGGCGGTGCTACTACGACCGGCGACACTGGCGAGCTCGGCGACGACAGCTGCAGCGCCTTGAAGTTACGTTTCTTGCGAATCGGGGTGGCCATCGTGGGCGGCGACGGCGACGACGTCGGCGGGATGCTCGTGGTCGTGAAGAAAGATCAGGTACGCCTCCTGTCAACGCGTATCGAGCACGTGGTTTGACTCACCTCCCACTTCAAGATTTCGTTGAAATTCCAACCCCTCTTCAAGTACAGCATTTCCCTGCACTCCTTTCGATGTCAATCGAAAACCTTACCCTCGTTGTCCTTGTACACCACTACTATTTCCAAGTTTTCGTATCCCTAGCGTCGGACGCCGAATGTCTAAGCAACCAAAGGTACTAATCACAACTCTTGACAGACATATCTTCCTTTCTCCAAACAGTCAGTAAACTCTCTGGTCGGCATGTTCCCAATCGTAACAAGGCGCTTTTTCGCATTCTTCCTCCCGTCCAAATACGCATGGTGACTCTGCCCACTAAAGCATAACAAGGAGCATAGATTCTTGTAATTTGTAAAGAAGGAAACACGAGTACATCATAGACGAACTGCACATATAATTAGAAGAGGCAAAGAAAAACTAAGCCTGGCGGCAAGTATGCACTCCAGCGTCGCACAACTCTTTAAAACACGGCTCTGAGCAAACTTTCAAGATCTTACAACCCCGACATCGTTTTCTCCCTCTCGCATTACACTAACGATCCCAGTCAGCAATTTGCTCGAAGCTATCTTACCAGGGCAAAAAAAGACTCACCGAAGGCCTCATACACACATTATCCAACACACCCGCCTCTCGCTCTCTTACAAAAACACCCCACGCCTTCACGAGCCGGTTCTCATTGTCAAAAGCCATCTTCGGCTCGAACCCATCCTCGTCCTTAAAACCATCCAACTCCCCGCGCACCTTATGCGCAACCCGTCTACTCTTCACCGCCCATCCCCCAATATACTCCAACAAATCCGGCATCATACCACACTGCGTAAGCCTCGAGCCCCCAAAACACCTTACCGCACAACGAATACTCTCAAATAGCCGGGCGTCCAGTGCCTCAAGCAGCGTAGTGGGACTCTCAGTCTCATCTTTAAGAAGGAGATAGAGTTCCTTCGAGATGGCAAGAACGAACGGGTACGCGTCGCGATATTTCTCACCCGGCTGATCGATGATCGCATACGCCAGGAGAGAACAAAGCGTCTTGACAAGTCCATGCCCAAAAAGATAGTGGCGCAACGCGGGGCAGACCTCACAGATCGCCCCAATTCCATGCATATTCGTAAGCAAGCTCTTGGGAAGGACGGAGCACCCGGGGTTCAAGTTGTCCAGCTCGTCAATGAGGCGGCTCAAACCCCTACGGAAGAGGGAACACGGTGTGGCTGCAATAACCTCTCCCAACACACACCGAGTGGGCTCGAATTCCCGTAGCGCGTCGATGATTTTCCCTAGTTCAAAACTCAGGACATTGAGGAACGTCGACCCAGACACTTGAATCCACATCCCGACGATGCTCCTGATTTGCGCCGCGAGCATAGAGGACTCGATCTGCGCAAACTGCGCAATCCCCTGCTCGTGTCGAAGCAGGGTAGCCAAAGTCGAAAGCACAATGACATCTTCCGGACGATAGCTTTGCATTTCTCCAGGATCGGTGGAGAAATCAAGTGCGTGAAGCATAGCGGGGACAACGACAGGCATGACTAGGTCCAGACGTTCGATGAGGATGGGACTTGGTCGGAACGGCTTCGCGGGGTCGTAGAATTGGCGTAGAACTGCAGTGGCGAGGAATACTATCCGTGGATCACTGTACGTCTCGATCCCAGTCCCATGGAACGACGTCGCGAGCTCGGGGAAGAAACAGAGGAAACTCGACATCAAGTCATCGAGGGAGTAGTTGGGCGTGCTAAGCGCTCTAACCAGAGAACGAGCCACGACGCTGGGGTTGTGCAATTCCACAGGAATTAACGCGGTAAGCTGAGTTGTAGAAGTTGAAATTAGCTCGACTGAACATCCAGGAGTGAGACGCGTTGCGTACCTGGAATTTAATCGACATTATAAATCTTGAGAACTGGAGTGTCGGAAAGGGTGGGTGAACGAGAAACAGCGCTCGACATAGCGGCCTATTTAACACACATCTCGACGTAACGTGACTTCCACAATGAACAATGGCGGACTGGTCCACACGAAGATCCTAAGGGCATTGTTCGTCAAATTTGGCGTATGTGTGGACAGTCCACAGCAGACGGTCATGATTCTAGAAGCTAGGTTTTCAACATCGCCAGTGACAAATGTAAGGGCAACCCACAGTCAATCACAAGAGTCGCTGGAGGACTAACCACAACCTAAGATCGGAGAGCATGACAATCAGAGAAGTGTGGCGGAATTCCTACATACATACCTTTGTCCTTGCCAAATGCAAGCGAAGCGTTCTTCAGATCGCCCGCAGTCGGGATAAGTAAACCGTAGTCGAACGAGAACGGCAGAGGTCCTAATCGACAAGTCCTCTCATGTAAACACGTTTGGGGTATCCGGGGAAGTTTGACGGGGCGGGGAAAAGAAAAAATTACGCAACCAAAACATGAACAGTGCTCTGTATGCTGTCCTTCAAGTCGGTGGTCAAGGACTATGGGTAGTAGTTCAGTACCCCCATATATCTGGAAACATTTTGAATGGAATTCCTACAAATCATCTTCCGTATCAAGATCCCATCACTTTAGGAAGCACGAAATGTGCGGTTTGAGACATAAAAGACCTCCAGATTATAGCAATTTTTCTGGAACGGATTCTCAGGCCTGCTCTGCGTGTAGTGTGTACTTTTCAAACAGCACGAGGAAAATGGTGCAAGTCTTCGTCCTGGAGTCTGTTTTCATCAGAGGCGAATAAGGAGTGGTATTTGGAGACGATACGAGGTCCCAGAATCGATATTGGAGAGACGTAAAGTGCTTCCAGTCGCTATACTTAAGATGGAGGGCGGAAGAAAGCAAAGTCACTGGCAGTTCGGATGATCGGCAGTGCGGCATTCGTGGGAATTATATGCCATATTTGCCTGGCGATTCAAGTGGCAAGGACCTGTGGTGAGGAGGGTGACGGAAACACGCTACGATCTACGAGGAAGTGCGGGTCTGGACTGCCTCTTCATGGCCGCATTCCCGGGTGAAGTTGATTCCTTGGACCAATCGGATTGTCGAGACACTTAGTGGTTCCATTTGTTGAAGAGAACCAAGTGCTAAGTAGTAAGTAGTTTGATCTACATATTACATTATTTGCATCTACTGCTTGAATCATTTGCTTGAAGAAGGCATAAATGTACACAATTGTTCACTTTAATGAATACAGATTCAAAATTCACATCAACTTTCATCCAAGCTCATATTCACTGCCTGAGCAACTCTATTCCCAGCCTCCTCCAACTGCACCCTCAACTCCTCATCAACCACCGTCTTCAAAATATTCCTCGCGCGCCACCTATCCGGGTGAAAATTCTTCCGCATCTGTTCTCCCATCTGCTTATATTCCGACACCCTAAACTTCTTCACATGGCGGAAAAAATCATCCACCGCGCTCCACGTCATATCGCTCGAATCCGACCTCTGAATGTCTCCAAGAATCGGCCACGGTAGTGCGGAGAACGTTAAAGGACTACTTGGCGAAAACATGCTGGTAGAAAACTCCTCCAGCATGAAAAGCGCACGATCCACTGCGATGTCTGGCGTCCAGGCACTGGACTTTGCGCCCCACTTTTCAACATCACGCTCCCGGAGCTCTTTCTCTCGCCGATGAGCAGCATCTCTCCACACCTTCTCATTGCGCAGATCCTCTAGCTCTGAGGTCTGAGACAAGAGACGCGTCTTCGCGTCCTCAAGTACGCGCAACGCGTCGTCCCTTTCTCCTTCCACAAGGCGCAGCCTACCCTCCGACTCTTCCAGTTCACAGCGAAGTCGTTCAACTTCAGCTAGACTGTTTTCTAACTGGGAAGATCTCGCCGCGATATCATCTTGAGCGCGTGAATGCAAGAAGCGAAGGTGCTCGTTCTCAGCCTCGAGGTAACCTCGGTGTTCTGGGACCATACGAAGCGGCGGATCACAAAGGTAGCTGATTTCCTTTACTGAGCATGAGCTAGTAATACATACAGCAGGCATGATTGACGGGCGCTTACCGATGGCGACGACACTATGCACACTGGGCTTGTGGAGAAGTACAGCGATATACGCTCTTCCGTGGGGCTGTTGAGGATTCGTAAACAGAGAGGAGACTCGTCGAGGTGTTTCTCCGCTTGATGGCCAGTGAGCCTGAGGGACATGATGAGAGAAGTATGCGCGCTTACCAAGAGCACGCGTAGGTAATAGGAGTTGAGCATAGCGTCCATTGGGTCGGGCGCAGACCTTGATCGTAGTGTGGTCGTGAAACCATTTCCTCAGGTCGCGCTCCTTGATCTGCGGTGGGAGGCTAGGTATGTACAGCACGGCCGGGGGCGTTGAGGACATCGTCGTAGCAATCATTGATCAGGAGAAGCTTTAGAGTCAGGAGGCTCAACGAACGCCACTTACTATTAGTCTCGTAAGACGTAAGTTGACGGATACTCGAGGCATAGTAAGAAAATTCGATGATAGCTTTAGATAACGTTAGGTCGAGTTGTAAAGACGACGCGGACGCAGGATGTGGCCTCTGTAGCTACTCCATCTGGAAGCCTCCAAAGACTGCTGTAGAGCAGAAACAAATTGAGCTAAACCGAAGTGATAACAGGAAGGATCAGTTCAAGCAAATCATCCCGGAGACATTGCACACCGTGTAGCTCTTCACAACGAGAGCAAGCCTCCGCCCAGTCATCAAGCATCATGCTCATCCGACGAACTGGGGAGTGGCGCACATTTGGCGTGTTCTATAAAGTCCCACACATCGCAATGTATGCTCGGGAACTGATTCATGAAATAGCAGGCCGCATATGCATCATCAATAGCAAGCCTATTCACCAGATCCAACTGTGCCGCGACAATGAAGTTGTAAGTTAGCTCCTCATCTGGAATTTCATCAATGACTCTTCGAGGATGTACAATGAGAAACCGATCCGAGTCCTTTATTTGTCGCCATTCGTGAATCCAGTCCACGGGGACATGCGCTAGTGAGACAACGAGAAGCGCCCTGGGGATGAAGACCACGGTAAGCGGTCCCGCTTCGGCAGTGCGCGCAAGGAAGATCGGTCTAGCGATATCAACGGTGGTGCCATCTTCGAGAAAAGCAGTCATTTCGTTGCTTGTTTCCACTGCAAGGACGATCAAGAGGTGGGTAAGCGCAGTGCAATGCCGAAAAAGGATCTGCCAGTCCAGCTCGAGCGCTTCCTCCCGTCCTCCAAAGGAGATGAGGAGATGAGTAAGGGATTTGGGAAGGAAGGGAATATGGCCAGAGTTTACAAAGTTGCAACTGAAGCGGCGGGCGTGTTCAAGAGCAGAAGTATCAAAGGACGTGGTTGGTTCTTCCTCGGTCTCTTCATCTACAAGGATCCACATATGCAGAGTCGAGACACCCGTGCACACGCCGAGGACGAAGGTGATATCCTCAGCAAGGACATTTAAGCCAACGGCAAGTAATTTGACTCTTCGTTGAAAGAACGTGGGATCACGTTCTTGTCGCGCCTTTATTGACGCGGTAAAGGCAGCGCCGTTTTTGCTCGAATGCAATATAACATTTCTGTGCAGAATGGGATCTATCCTGGACTCGAGTCACTCTCTGAAACAAGTCAACCGTTGAAAGTTACACTTACCAACTGCGTAACAGTTTGGACGACAGCACAATAGCTCGCGCTGTAATATTTCTGTCCAGAGTGGCCGCAATTTCGAGGATATAGCGCAATATCTCGACGGGGATATGGGCTGGAAAGATGCGAATTTTCTCGTCGCGAACGTCTTCGGTCTGAGCGGATACTTCTACCTGGACAAGATTTGACATGAGTGTTGGATAGAAAGAGTTCGGACCGAACTAGCCGGCCTGCCTGCATGGCATGGTTCTCCAAATCATAAATGTACATGAAGTGGATGTATTCAACCCAGTATCGCGAATGCTTGTTCAGACATACACGGCATTTTTACAAGACCCATACGTAAACAATGAATGAGGTATGTAGATAGCTACCAAGGCTTAGTCCTAGAGCTTCAACTGCACAGTACAGGCACAAAACACTGTCTACAACTTGACACCCTGATCTGGCACTGGCGGAGACGCTCCCGAGCCCACCATGACCTGAACACCCGTACTCGTAACATCATCCACCGTCACAAATATATATGCTGAACAGAAATGAGATTGACAGGTCATTTATTGATGGAGAACATACCAGGTCCAGGAGGATACACCCTGTTATTCGGGGGACTCAAAACCGTAAGCTTCGTCCTATCCCTTGAGAGAGATGCAGTCATAAAGACCAGACGCGAGCTAGAGTGGAATGCATGAGACGAGAATCCCAGGTCCATCAGAGCGACTGTGTCTCAATTAGCGCTTATCAATGTCTGTGAAGGTGTTGAGAGAGCTAACCTTGAACGGTCGACGCCCTCAAACTCCGCGGGAGGTCTACACCGATCGTGAAGCTCTGGTGGAAGCCTATCTGCGAAGGAACGTTGCGCAAAACTGGGCGCTCGACAGACATGTAAGGCGGATTGAGATACTCGACGCGGAATTCGCTGTCAGTGCATTAAGTTTCATTGGCCATTAATGAATGGAAATGTTCGCTCACGAAGGGAATTTGACACTGGTATTCGTGACAAGATTGTTCGCGTTAGATCCAGCAATGAAGATATTCCTAGGGACACATGATTAAATCTCAAGACGCGGCGGCGAACGCTAGACAAGACGTACCCCATCGGAGTGAGCGTCACAGAAGAATGATACAGCCTCGGTATATTAGTTGTCGGCATCCCACGATTGCTGATACGCGCCCCAAGTCTCGCAGTTGGCGTATAGAGCGACGGAGTAAGACTGTGACAACCACATAATCAGCTTCTCAACTCGAATCAATCCCAAGAAAACACTTACACAGGATGATCAGCATTAGACGCACCCACCGGATCACCGACGCTAGCGATAGCAGCGTACCCCGTCGCCGCCCCATTCGTAATGACAACCTGCCCATTCGGCAATAAAATCATCTCGGGCATCATCCGCGGCTCCAACATACGCTCGACCTCCCACCCCCGGGCGATGCCTTGAGGCGTAAGCACTATCCGGCTACACTGGCTGGACGCCGGCGTTTGCGAAGAAAGGTTCAACGAGGGAATGCGATCGTCTGTAGCCGACCCGCCGCAAACCAGCACCTCAGGAATATAATCCGGGGGCGAAAGCGGTAGGAGGGTGGCCGTCCCATCCATAGGGTTCGTGATTCGCACGCCGTTGGGAATGTCTGGCAGCGGGGTTTCTGTGTTTGTCTCGATATCGTAGATCACGGTTTGATTGTTGGCGGCGATGAAGATTTTGCCGTCTGGCAGCGCGAAAGCCCTATCGTGCCAGAGAATAAGTGGACGAAACATCACATGGCGACGACGATACAGACCTAGGGAACATATTGCTCGGAAGTGATCGTTTCAAAAAAGCCGATTGACGAGGTACACCGCCATCCTTGGGAGGGAAAAATTCGAAGGTGTTGGCGGGATCAACGTTGTAAAACGGGGTGAGGGTATGGGAGCCGCCAATAATGAACTGCAAAGGATTGAAGTGGATAAGATGAAATGAACGTATGTTCTCACCAAAGATCCGTCAAATATCCTGACGCTGGAAGGATACCAGCGTTGCTCGGCCAAGTGAAGAGTGTCAGGATCCTCGAATAACGTGCAGCTGGTACCAGAAGCATCCGAGCAAGGCTCGAAGATACGAATGCCCATCATGCCCACTTTATCGGGGACGGTATCGGTGTTTTCGACTGGGTTACCACCGACACTGACCTGAATACAATTCAAGTTGGTTGAGTATCATGTTATGAAAGTCTAAGAAAGTAGACTCGCCATCGTGCCATTACTGAGAAATGATCCAGAAGCACAGAACGAATTCGTGATGACATCGATTGCGCGCGCCGTATTCGTCTCAAAGTTCCACAGTGCACCCCATGCGGGATGGCCGTTGATCTGCAGCGGGTCGTTCCCCGGTCGGGCGAACATGAGTGCTAGAGTCGGGGAGACTACGATTGCCTCGAGAGCTATTATACCGGTAGTACCATTCTGAACAAAATGCCAGCCAAGGGACTCGGATGCGGCGAAAGCGCTATAGACTGCCGCGAAGAGAGATAAGAGGAGAGACAACATATTCGAGTTCGTACATCTTGGGTTACACGAGCCTGGTTATAAGGTGTCTTCAGTGGGAAGGAGAAGGAAAGATAAGAGCGTGTTTACTCACCATCCACGGATGACAAGAATCAAACACCGTCACGGGACGTCTACAGCTGAATTGCCGCGTGAAGAGTCGCCGAGCCGTTTACGCTGGAACCATCAAACTGTGAGAGAAAACGCGGTTGAGGAAGAGAAAACCCACACAAGTATCAGACATCCCCCTCAAGTGGGGATAAAAGGACGTGAACGCTTGTCAACGTCTGTTCAGTAGCAAAAATCCGGCCACACAGTGCTACTATCCGGATACCAGGTGATCTTGTGCCCTTGTTTCGGATTGTCCCCATTTCTTATGTAGATTCGCAGAGGAAGGCTGAACAGTGAATGTATTGGGTAAATCAAGCATGTATGTCTTTCAACTAAGAGCGAAGCCACGATAATAACACAAAGGATACTAGGCGCCACTCAACTCTATACAGACTTCGAACGCAACGCCTCCGTTAGTCTACCAAGACTCCAGAACGGAGCCCAGCAGCGAAGGCGTCGCGCAACATCCATCTTCCACGGACGTAACAGGCATCTGCTTGGGAATAGCAGGGACCTTGACTTGGGTCTGTGGGACGCGAAAATGGGGAATCGTATGGAGTAGGGAATAGAATTGATTTGCTGGCATCCTGACTGTCAAGAACAAGAACCAAAAGAAAAAAAAGGTGGGTATAGCTCACTGCTGACAAAGGTTTTCCCACGGGGACCCTTTCTGCTTTCTGACCTTCCTTCTTTCCTTGCTCACTTGCTTGATGATGCAAGATAAGAGAGAAATGGATGAGCCGACGCCTCGATGGTCGCGCGTTTGGCTAGACTTAAGATGCTTCATAGATTTTTCCCTCCCATAGCACAACTCTAGCGGGGTACTTTTTTTTATTCTTGTTGAATCTCAGCTGAAACTACACAGTGATCCCAAGTCTGTGTTTCCTGTGGCGCCTATTAACTGGTGGGGAGCTGTCTAGACCACGAGGAACGGTATATTATATCTCATTCAAATTCGGCATGCGAAGTCCTAATTCAACCTGTCCCGACAATAAGTACCGTCGAACATGCGTTGATTTGCTTTTGCTCTTGTATTTTGATCCTGCCGTGAACTACTCTTGGCGGAATGACTCGCGGTGCCCCGAAGTACATATCCTGTTCTTCTGGCAGTGAAGCGTATCGCTTTGCGCCGGCTGAACAAGTGATTCATGTGTTTCTTACAAAAAAAGACTCAAGAGTACCTCATGCACTCGTGAGTTTCATTGGCTCGGTGCTTTCAATATAGAGCAGGCGGGCATTAGGCTTGAATTTACTCAGTTTCCAGACATCAGTTCTCGGGAGGAAGTTGAACTGAATACTGAACTTGAACATTCTCCGCCGAATACAGATCAATGTGGCGCAGTCCCTGACTAGTGCCTGCGCCACATGCGCAGTCTGGCACGCCGTTATACACGCCCCCATCAAACCCTGTACATACCTTGTGGCTACGATCACAGATATAAAATCCGACTCCGCCAGGCGAGCATCGTAAACATGACCGATCCCATTGTAATTTAAAGACGTACGATAGCAATTCGCAAATGGGTATGTAAAGCAAAACATGACAAGACTTGTACTAATAGCGTGATGACTGTGATTCTAGACATACAGTACATTGACAACAAGGAAGGAAAGCAATTCATTCAAAGCAAGAAAGCAGGACAGAGAGCAAAGAAAACATTCCGACATCAAAAAACCCAAATTCAAAATCATTATCGCTTCACTGGGCAGGGCCCTCCTGCAGACGCCTCGATCGCCTCAGTCCAGACGCACTGTCGTCTGACGCCCTTTGCCCCCTGCGCGTCGCAGACCTATACTCGCTCGAGTACATCGACATATCCGACGAGTTGTCCGAGTCCGACGGGGACACGGGACGATAAGAGGTGCCGGGACTCGCGCCTTCCTCGGACGACTGTGCATTCCTACCAGTACGCGTGCGCCGCCCGCCAGGATTCGTAACGACATCGAGCTCCCAAAGCCCGCCCCTGCCGGGCTCCGTCGCGGTGCGGGGGACGCGTTTGAAGAGGTAGTACGAGGACAGCGCGTGTTTGAGGGTTTCCTGCGATGACAATGAAATTGGTAATTGTGAATAACGAGAAGAGAAGGGAAGAGAAGAGAAAGATCTTACCCCGAGCTCTTTCTGTTCCTTCCTGCCCTCAAAGTAGGGAAAGCGCTCGATGAGCATGTCGCGTATCTCCGCCGAGGATGCCCGCTGGCGGGGGTGGCTCGCGATGGCTACGGCCGCGAGCTGCATCATCGTGTATGGCGGCCTTTCAGTGACTTCCTTCCCGTTCTGGAGCGAGTTCAAGTGGACAGGGAGAGTCGGAGGAAGCCCGCGGAGAAAATCCTGCTGCCGAAGGTAGCTCTCCACATTGAGAGAACTGCTAAAGTTCTGATGCTCGACATGGTGATGGCTCAGCGGGAACGCCGCGTGGTCTGGCGACTCGCGCTTCACATCGAATGGCGGTGGGGGGATAACCGGGCCGTAGTCACCGTATGGGTGGTGCGTGATAGGCGCCGGCATCAGTATCATTTGATCTCGATTGGACGCATAGGCGCCAGCTGGGCCTGGGAAGGGCTGCGTACGTAAAGGTGAG
>QLPD01008054.1:0-32623 GCA_003314085.1 Hymenopellis raphanipes | reverse complement strand
CGACTTCCCTTGCTCGGACTCGCAAGTCGTCGGTATCAACTTACCGGTGCAACACATGGCCTTGACTTCTTCAGCTTCTTCGAAGATCTAGGATTCAGACGGAACTCAAGGAATCTGGACCCATGAGGCATCTTCTTAACAGTCCGTTTCAAGCGAAGTGTATGTCTAGTTATCGATGATCAACAGCTCTGGTATATTCCTAGAATGCAAATGCTACGCGTTCCCCGGCTAGTTTCGCCACCCTTTCGTACCATTCCGGTGGGAGGATGGTGATTTTCTGGTCCCAGAAACCTGCCCTCAGCATGGGATCCCACCACAGTGGCAACAAGACGAAAAACCACGCCACCACCCACGCATATCCAACTATGTAGAAAACAGGATGTCCTGTCTTGATACCGAGTCTTCGTCCAGTGGCTATGGCGCACTCCTCCACTACGATCCCCACGGCTTGCAGATTGAAGAAGAGAAATCCTCGACTGTCCTCGTATCTCCCGCCGCCCATGCTGTCGCAGAGGGAGTGCATAGAGCCAGAGAGGAAGAACGCGATGTATAGCTGGACGAACGAGGAAACTGGCGTTTCAGGTTTCAGACGAAGTACCTTTTCCGTCAAAAATCTGCTGTGGTCGTAAAAAATCTGCAGTGATAGATCTGTGAGTCGTATTCAGGCAAGTTCGAGCGGCTTGACTTACTTTCCGCAGCCATTGGTGCCACACGCGTCTGTCAGACCTCTCAATATGACTTCATGTCTACAATGAAAAACCTACCCCCAAACGCGGCGAATCGTATACGCATCGGTCCAATTTCCAAACCAATCTGTCCAGTCTTCTGGACGAGAAAGATATAGCGCCACCGACAAGATACAAACGATGCTATGGACGATGGCCAAGCCGGCCTGGACCTGCGCAACCCAGATGCTCAGATCTATTATGCGCCAATACCACGTACGTTCGGTGAACGAGATCCCATTTGTCGGGGACACTGGAGAGTGTCTGATGTACAGACCGCACATATCGATAATCAAAACGCGAAGAAAGAAGATGCCGGTCTGATTCATGAGGAAGGTAGCGCGGGACGTCCCCGGGGCTGGCCGTGGGCGTAGAACCCTTCCCTTGGGCTCAAAGTTCCACCCGACACCGCGAGGACTGGATAGTAGGCGCAGACTCCATTTGACGCGTTCGCTCAAGGACGCGTTCTCGATGTGCATCTCTTTCTGACGAATCCAGCGAAAGTCGCGTTGGGGATTCGAGAGGAGAATCAAGTCGGAAGCGTTCAAGAGGAACCACATGTAGCCCACCGCCAAAACGCCATCTACGACCGCACTGCCTGCTGTAGTCGTGTAGAGATAGAGGGTGGACAGCGTGCCGACGAAGAAAATCCAACGCGGGAAGGACGGTTTTACGACCAAGGAGCTGAAGAGGCAGAAGACTGCAAAGGCTATCGCTTCGACGGCGAAAGACTTGCGAGTGGTCATCGTGGTGAAGGTGTATCTTGGTGGGTCTCTCGAAGAAGTTACCTCAGATATTTAATTCACTCCAGACCTGCAGGTCGGCTTCTGATTCTTCTGATGAAGCTTGAAGACGAACCCGCGCACGGTATCTGTGTTCATGAACGGATCAACTTCGCAGGCCCGATGTTTTATTGGTGCACTTCATGGGTGCGTGTCCCCACAGGTCTTCACTATCGGCCGGCGATCACTATTCAATCGAGCAGTTTTTTTTCTCATGACGTGCTCTAGAATGTGTGACACCACGATACGTGAACTGATGATGATTCAATGGAGACCAGTGTCCCTATGGTTCGACGACGCCTGGCCCATGGCCGCCTTAGGGCTGTATGTTAAGTGTGTGTTTGATTGCCATTACTCCGCGTTCTTCGCTGTATTTAATAGCTGAAGGTTGCTTTTTTCTTGATAACACCATGGCAGACTCAGCGTCGCTCAATGCGGTTGTCCGAAAGGTCATTGCTCCTGTACTCATCGGGGTTATCGTTCACGCGTTTCTGCTGGGTCTCTGTTCTGTTCAATACTTCACCTACTTCACGTCCAGATTCGACGACCACAAATTCATCGTGTACGTTCTCCCTACTTCCTCTTCTTTTGTGCTAAACTTACTTCTCTGACAGCACAATAGTCGTTTGGCTCGCTGTCGTTGATATTGTTCTTACCCTCAATTCGGTCACTGTTATCTGGCAGTATGTCATCGACCATTTTGCGGACGTGACTGTCTTGAGCAGCACTACCTGGAATTTCAACATGTTTCCGTTGTTTTCGACGTTGTAAGCCTCAGATTTTTCTTGGGGCAATTTGACTCACTACTATATCACGCCACAGCTCTGCGATTCCCGTTCAGATCTTCCTTGCCAACCGGATCCGCAGATTTTCGAACAGCTGGATTCTCTTTGGCGCGCTCGTATTGTTGATTCTCGGTCCAGCTGTGATGGGATGTCTCACCTCTGTTCAGCTGCAGTCGCAATCAGCACTGACGGACAGAGATACTGCGAGGAGGGTCGGCTATTCGTGGCTCGCATTAAACGTCGCGTGTGATACCATCCTGAGGTAGGTCTGAACTCTTGTCTTGACGACGCTTTCGCAAATGATATCGCGCTCTAGTTCCCTAATGATATTCTACCTTCGACGGCAGAAGACAGCTTTCGCCCGTGAGTGATCTTCACCGCAATCCGCACTTTGATTTCATCGCTCTCAAGGTACAAACAAAATCATCTCACGATACGTGCAGCTCGCTATACAGTCCGCTTTACCGGTAACCCTTTCAGCTGTGAGCACGCCCTCAGCTTCCTTGTTCAGCGCCTCGCTCACGATTCTTAGATCACGATTCTGATACTAGGGATCACCATGGTAGAGAGCAACATGCACACTCCCTTCACTTTGTGTCTAGGGCGTTTCTACACGTCAGTATTCATTGATTTCAACGTCGCGAGTATCTGCACTGAACTTCTGACAAAGGATTACACTGTTGACTGTGAGGAACCGTTTCAAGTCGCCTTTCCAGTGATATCTCACTGCTATCCATTAGACTCTCAACGCTCGTATTGGGCTCAGGGAATTCGATAACTCGTACAATTTCAACTCTATCCATCTATCGGTATGCGCCTTTCAATGTGGTATACAGATCTTTCATCTGATCATCGGCAGGCTATCAGCGGGAGGGCACCACAAGACGTTTCAATCGCAGTAAGACGTACAGAAGAAACCCACATGGATAGTGAATGGCCCGACAAGTCCAACCTCGCGGGACTCACACAAAAGTGACAGGTAATACCTGTCGTCTTTCACTCAGTGAGCGTTGCCAGCTAATTCGCTTGTAGTTCGAACACTGGCGAAAATATTGATATGCCTGCAGTACAAAAAATAGTCTGACCTCGTCTAGTAAGCGATTCCAACGTAGGTTGACAATAGTATGTCCTACATAGAACGGACCGGACCGAAGTCATAAGTGATATGTCTTTGGTTGTAGATCTACCCGTACGAATAGATCACCAGTGGCAGACGAAAAAGCTCGAATAGCAGCTGAGAAATTCAAGTCTCCCTAGGCCACATGTGGGCGTAGACAGAATGCGACATCTGTTCGATCATTTTTGGTCGCGACGTTCAGGGATAATGAGGTTCAGCAGGCCAGAGTACACTTCCACATGTTGACTATAATACGGTCTCACGTTTACAGGAACGGACAGGGCAGTACAAAAGCACCGGAGCAGGCCGGCGCCACGGTAGCGTGTCCCCTACGCGGTGTCGGCCATGGTGGAATGCCACGGCCGCCACATACAATACAACCTCATGTAACGAAGATCGGCAGTATCGATGAAAACCCTCTCCCTCACATCGTTGAACTCACTAGTAAAATCACCAGGATGATCTTAAGCTCCATCGGAGATGTGAACAATGATTCAGTCGACAGGCGCGAATTCAAAGTCCTTACAGTGAACCTCCCTATTGAATTGCCACCTAGATTTGGAGTAGCAATTACAAAATTTCAGGATCATTGAGCAGCCTTGATGGCAAGAGCAAGAAATATTCAGTAGCAAACTAACAAGAATCCAAGTCAATAGAAATAAGTCATTTAGATGCAGTATGTCTAACGATAAAATCGTGAGCGATAAATGTGTGAAGAAAGGAGAGGCACATAGGTACGTCGCTCAGCTGTCTTTTTTCAGGTTCAACTTTCTCGGAGCACTACGCCACGAGTGTTCAGACCCAGTTAAAACGATATTCGTGTACTTTTGCCGCGCATGAAGCTTAATAGTAGGCGGTATGCGCCCGCCATGTCCCGGTGTCATGGATTCACTGCGAGACTGCAACGCTCTCTGCTGCAAGTCTGCCAAATCCTTTTCCGCCTCTCGCGATTTCCGCTCCGCTTCCGCCAGCGACTCCTTGAGTTCCTGCTCCCGGACGTTGAGCATGCCCACGTGGTTCATTAACATTCTTATACGTAGTCGGGCCTGCTCCAATTCGGCTTGGAGGTTGTTTATTTCGCTCCGGTCTACGTCGACATACACCTTGCGGATCCCGGGGTAGACGAACTTCTGTAGTGGCTTCATAATCATCGCGGGCTGTGGAACGACGATTTAGTTGGGTGATATCCGGCTGAGATGACTGACGTGCATCAGGTGTTACTGCTCGAAGATTTTGGATTAGAGACGAGGTGTGGCGGCGAATAAAGATGATCTCACCGAATGAAAAATCCTTTCGACAGGTCGGGCACGAGGCAGTCGTCCCGTCTTGAACTGTTTGCCCAATATGCGAATGAAGACAGGCTGAGCAGAATATGTGGCCTTGGGGAGTTCAGTGGGTAATCCAGACAATAAGCAGACAGATAAAGACCACAAGGGATAGAAACAGGGTCACGATATGACTCGAGGCAGACAGAACATTTCGTTGTCATCCTGTAATGGTTACAAGTTGAAGTCCTTTGTAACCCTAACCTAACCTTGCGGCTTGCTTTGGACAGAAACCAAACAGAAACTGGACATCTATTGCTTCCAAGAAGCCTTAGCGAGAAAAGGACGTTGATGAGACAATCAATAAATGTAATCAAGTCTTTAGTTTACAGCGTAGTATTAGAGTCCAGGGAGACTCTGAGAGATGATTATAATACAATGTAATAGTTTAGGCGCGTAAAATCAAAGACGTTACGGAAACTTCAGAGGGCTGACAAGGATTTTCGCAATAATCGACGCGTTCTATCTGCGCATCCACCGCTTTGCCGTGACTACCAAATTCACTCGTGAGCAAGCAGATTTCAAAAGAGGGAAGAGAGAACGTACGTAGCGGCGATATGATGCTGGATATCTTCTAAATCACCGGGGAGTCTTTCATCTTCTGTATACCGACAGTCTTTACACATCCACCCCTCGGGATCCATCATCTTCGCAATGGGCCGCACAGTGACGCTACCGACGTTCACCAATTCGACGTTCTTCCCCACCTCGAGCGTTTCGGTGACTTTGTTCTGATACAGCACAAGCACCTGCAGAAAAAATCAGTTCGTAACGGAAAAGAAGAGGAGCGAGGAACATACAAATTTCCTCCACCCAAAGAGATACTTCTTCTCCTTGAGGGAAAGCATCTTGGGAATGGTCTGCTTCAAGTCCGCCAAATGCACCGCGACGGGATCCCTTGACCCATACCCACGAAGCTCATGATGGGTGGTATACGGACAGTCGATGTAGTGGATATACAGATCGAGGTCGTCTAAATCCTCAGGCGTAGCGGTCATCGGATCGAGGCCCAACAATTTCACCACCTTGCGGACGATAGCGTTCAAAGCGGGATCAACGCGGATGGCTCTCGCGTCCCAGTTGCGCCGTCTGTAGACGCCGTGTATCCAGGACGTCATCTCCACTCTGTCCTCCTCTGGAACCTCCCAGTTCTCGTAGGCGAGGGGGCCCGCTGTCACGCAGAAATGGAAGAAGGCCTCTGGATAGAAAAGGGGCAATGAGCAAGCCCTGCACACGCATGGATAGGAAGCCAAAGCTAGGTCTCTCACACCCTTGGCAGGCGCTTCAACCGCCGCATGCAACTTGAAGACGTCCGAATGGATGTCGGTGGTCCATTTTTCGATCTCGTCTGGGATCTGGGTGAACGTCTTTGCCCACTCCTCATACGCGATATAGTCGTTCTCGGGCTTTTCGATAACAGCCTTCATACAAGGAAGGCTCATCCAATCGCTAGGACTCGGACTGATGTGGTGGAATAATCCTTCCCTAGGACCGGATTCATCTATGAATTGGTCTCCTTCCCGGAGTTCATGCATATGCTTCAGGATAAGGCATGACTGTTTTCGGCGAAGCCGAATTGCGGCGTTTCGCTCCCGTTTAAGACGCTTGACACGTAACCCTTCCATGAAGTCAAGCATCATATCACGGTTGTTTAACCAGGCTATTGATATTGTGTTAACGATGCTCACGCGTCAAGTCGGAAAGGAGACCTACTTTTGATTGTTAATGGACGACGCTGTTTCACGAACCAATGCTCCTCCAACTCATCAGAACAGTCGTCGTCGTATAGTTCATCGTCGTAGCCTTCGTCTTCCAGGAGGCCCCAGATCCTTCGCATGGTGAGCTAACGGAATGACTGCATCCGAAGATGCGACTTACTCGACCTTGCGTTGCTCTTTAATTTCAAGTGTCTCGGCATCATGATTCTCAGCCTGTCGTGCTGCCCACTTGCGGCCTTCCTTCGCGACCTGTCACGATGAGCATAGAATCAGGAAATTCTAAATAAACGTACAGTGGACTCCCATTTACGAGTCCGAGTCTCGTAGAGAGCGAGAAAACGTTCCTTCTCTGAAGTCTCCAATGCCTTGTAGCGGGCAGCTATCTTCTCGTACTGAGGCCGGAATACGACGGCCTTGTTGACGAACTTCTTGTGCGTCACTAAACCCCGATGTGAGATCAAGGCGATAGCTATACAAGAGAAGACGGACCTGATTCGGACTTGGGTACCAAACCTATCAGGCGACGATCCTCGTCGTTGAGTGTATCCACAACAATCAACCTATGCCGCATAAGACAAGGGAGGAGGAATTAAAGCAGGGCTTACGAGGTAGGCGTGCACTTCGGACAAAGCCTTATTCCTAGATCCCAGTCAATGACGCGTCGTATAGCCTTCGCGCAAGCCTACATGACCATGAATTGACGTGCTCCTATGAGTATAGATCACTCACGTGGCAGCGGTTCTCGAATATGAGCGAAGTCCAGGCCGGCTCTGAGAGGGCATCTAGTGGATCAGGAAGGTCCGGACAGAATTGCTTCCTGGACCGCTGCCAAACAGTCAACGACGCACGACTCATCAGCGTCTGCCGAAAGAGCTTCGCAGAGCGCGCGATAGAGAGCAAATCGAGTGGAGGGAGTAACCCAAAGATCTGAGGAATGCTGGATTTTGGTACGAGACGGAAAAGAACGCGTCGCTTACCTCAAAGCAAATGTCCAGAGGCATATCGATTAATCCACTGATATTCTTCTGCTTATTCTTCCTCCCTAGAGGCGCAGAGATAGGCGCATTCTCCTTGTCGTCGCCGGCGGAGACCCTAGCACGTTTGTGTGGGGGCATGGTGGTTCAAGTCGAAGAAAGGAGCTCGGAGGGAATTTTCAAATTGGTCGTCAAGTAAACTCCCACGTGATACGCGTTATTGTGCTTTGTTTGTCAAAGCCTACGCCACACTGTCTCGCCACTTCGTCGAATTTACAGTAAAACGGGCTCTGCCTTGATAGACACTTTAGACCTTTGGGGCGAGCCATAAATAGCTCCGGCTTTTTGCGCTTGTGGCTTCTCGTACACAGTTTGCATACAGTATACCTTGTGAGTTGATGATTAGTACTTCAAGATGCTCTCGAGCTATTACTATTATATACACTGACTAGGATTCCGGGAGACGGACCGACGTGTACCTATTAAACTCTCGGTGTCAGAATGATGGCATCAATTGAGGCTCGAGTCTATGCCACCACCACAATAACCAACAATCATGATCTTCAGCTGCCTTTCCAACACTATCATGGGCTCCCGGGGCACGACGTCCTTCATCCTATCACCAGATTGTTATGCCAATCGTACGTCCGTCATCGTGGACTACTCTAGAAACGCAAACATCCCGGAATGCGCGGAGAACTATGCATTGGACAAACCCTCTCCGTTAGAGAACCGTGTACTCGAACAGGTTGTAGTACCTTTCGTAGCCTCTCTTCCTCCGGCCGAGGTCTTGTGGTTAGAGTTCAAAACAACCGTAGCTGGACCAACTGTCGCCTTACGGGTCCGGTCTGATTCGACCGTGCCACTGCACGTGTCGCTGCCCCCAACAATCCATCCCCAAGTGCCGCGCATTACAAGGCATTCCTTGACGTATAACGATACCTTATCACGCGTCGTGCACGCCGTCACTGTAGATGGCCAAATGTACGCATTCAAATACCCAAACGAGTTCCCAGCTTCGGCGCACAACGCACTTGACGCCTCAGCTGATTTGCTGAACGAGCTAGACGTCCTTCTTCGCGGACAGTCACCACTTTTAGCCACGCCCACCCACATTGTGATTGACAGCCTAGATGGGCAGGACTTGTTCCGAGGATTCCTCATGCCATATTATTCCCAGGGTACTCTGAGTGCGTACATGCGCAGGACGCCTTCCATTTCGTTTAACCTCCGGTTGCGGTGGATCAACGACCTCGCGCGCGCTTTACACAGTCTTCACACCATCGGCATCTTCAGCGGAGATGTTAAACTGGACAATGTCTGTCTGACAGACAACCTTGAAGTTCGTCTCATAGATTTTGCCCCGTCAGCGTTCGGCACTGTGACATATTCCCCTCCGGAGTTGACACTGAATTATGATAATGTGCCCGATCTCGCTCGCGACTCTTATGCGATGGGCATTGTGATGTGGGCTCTTTGGCACATGGTTGATCCCAGCCTGCTGCATGAGAACAAGTATGAGTGGACGTACGATGCACCTACTTGGTACCGGGCGTTATCTGAACGTTGCATGTCCACAGACCCAACCGCTCGCCCTACAATGCTGGAAATCTTGAAGACAATCGAGAGGGAGAATACTACAGTCAGTGAGGATAATAATCAGTAAAGTCTATAGATCAGCAATGCAATGAATGGGGAACCATGTTCAAATGAAAGGATGAGATCCATGTTCAGGTGAAAGGACACTATAGTTTTGAAGGTAGTACTTTTTCAGAAGTTTTCACTCACCATCTGGAAGACCTGTTTCTCAATTTTGAATCTGATATATTGCATTCAGCACTGTCCTATAGTCCCAAGAACCAAAAGAAAGAGTAGCACAAAACAACACAATCATATCTGTCATTCAGAAAATATCAAAGCAAGTAAGGTATCATGGTATCCATCATCATTGAAAACCATCAAATAAGTAAAATAACTATATGCTCGCACTCTGGCGCACGACAACATCCATAGCCACCTCATACCACTCTCGCGGGAAGAGCGTCCTATCAAACATATCCAGGAGCCCCAAGCGGTGTATAGGATCCCACCACGGCGGCAATGTAAGATAAAACCACGCGAGGACCCACGAGTAGCCAAGGACATGGATATACGGTGACTTGCCAACGCCAAGTTTCCGCGCGGCAGCGATGACACCGTCTTCAAATGCGATACCCGTAGCCTGAATGACGAAGAACGCTACGGACGTGCTCTTCGTCCATTCCATCCCGGCAGTATACTCGGCGACCCAGTGCATGATACCAGAGAGAACAAATGCGACGTATAATTGAACGTATGAAGAAAAGTTGGTCCCCGGCTGTAGATTCAGAACACGGCGAGCCAAGAATTTACCATGCGCAGACACGAACTGGACATAATTTCGTGAGTTATATATTCACATTATCGTCAGAAAAGTGGCAACTCACGCCTCGCAGGTATTGATGCCATACTCGTCTGTTCGAAAAAACGTTCATGTTTAATCCATGCATGAACTCGAGGGAATATAAGCATACCCCCAAAACCTCCGAATGGTATAAGCATCACTCCAATATCCAAACGAGTGTGTCCAGTCCTCCGGACGCGAAAGATGCAGCGCCACAGATATCAGAGTGACCGCACCATGAACGAGAACAGCATTGCCCTCAACCATCGTCACCCAAAACAGCATATCCACCGGCTTCCAATACCACGGCCGTAGCGCAAACGACACGCCATCCTTCATAAACGCCGGACACTGCATGACATACATCGTGGCAATGTCCACAGCAACAGCCCAACGAAGCATCGACGCGACCTTCTTCACGATGAACGAAGTCCGCGACGTTCCGGGTACGGCGCGAGGACGGAACACATTGGGCTCGTTGCTCCACCCAACTGAACGGAGACTGGTCGACAACCTTAGCCCCCACTTAGCGCGCTCGATAATGGGCGCATCCTCGATGGGCTCCTGCTGCTGGCGCACCCACCGAAGGTCGCGTTGGGGCTGGGAGAGGAGGATCAAGTCCGATGCGAGGAGGATGAAAAGGACCATGCCAAATGCCATCAAGTAATCAACCACGTCGCTCCCCGTCGTCGTAGTGAGGAGGTACACGCATGGAACAGCGCTCCCGACGAAGAAGATCCAGCGCGGCGTCGAGGGCGTCACGATCAACGACGTAGTCAAGCTAGCAACCGCGACAAGCAACACCTCTAGGGAGAACGACCGCCGCTCGCGCATCATAGGGTAGAAGGACTGCTTGTAAGAGAAAGATTAGTACGACATTGCTGTGTGCTTTTATAGGGCAGACCGAAATTAGCTGACAGGCTCATATGGATACGCATATTGGGAGGCGTTGACATGTCGTAACGGCGCGTCGAGGGCAAACTCGGACTCTTTGGCAATGGCAATGGCAATGGAATTGAGGAGCCTGCAATAGGCAGTGTGTGCAAAACCCATATAGACAAGAAAAGACGCGTCGAGGAGCGTCGGTGGGGTATCTGAAGGAGTCGGTTCAAGACGAGTTGGAGAGAGAGCATGCAAGTGACTTACATATGTGTCGTGAGAGTACAGAGGAACAGGCGGCGGCGGGTGGCGAAGCGAGCAAGCAGAAGCCCGAGTTGGGATCTAAGCCAGCAACGTCCGCGTCGTCCAAGTCGTGAAGGGAGGAAAGAAAAGAGACTAAATTAGTAAGCACAGGGCAGCTTTCGTCTGACTCTTAGCGTCGATCGCCTCACCTACAATACAGCCGAAAAAAATCAACCGACTGCGGTCTTCATCGTATTCTTGAGGCAATTAATACAAGGTATACTTACTAGTAGTACAGTTCTTCAAATTAAAACTCCCTCACATCGGGACAACTAAACTCGTCCTCGCAACTTCCGACAGCTGAAGAGGTCGATAATAATGAACATTTTCTCGCTGGTCCGCCTGGTTTATACCGTGGCTGTCATTCTCATCAGCGCTGAACACGAAACAAGGAGCTCAAATAATTCTTACTCAACTGCAAGGTGGAGCTGGATCTCCTCCAAACTCATCGGAGGCTCTTCCCACGTACTATCTCGGCATTTCGTACACTGCCAATCCTGCGTATCTTGTATCTTAGCAATGTATGGTTCGCTGACAGTACTAGCATCTATCACTTCAGCGTTCTCGCCGTTCCTAAGAGGCTCGGTCAACCCGTGTTCATATAGCGCCAACACCTGTAAAGAGAACGCGTTAGTAAGAACATGTCTCAAACGGCAAGTACACACCAATTTCCTCCAACCAAAGAGGTATTTCCTAGGCTGCGTCGAAGACGTCAAAGGTATTGCCCCCTTCATCGCGTTCAAATACAAATCCAGTTCATCAAACGCAGGCTTCTCCTCGTAAACCTGCGGACAATTGAAGAGGTGAATGTAGACATTGAGATCGTCCAGATCCTTGACGGTGGCGACATTTGGATCTAATCCAACAAACTCCACGACGTTGACGACAATGGCATTCAACCGCGCATCCACGCTGAGGCAGTCGGCGCTCCATTTTTGGCGCTTGTACAGACCATACTCCATGAGCATAAAAGGGGAATCCAAGTCCTCTTCGTTGTGGATGTCTTCATCGAGGAGTTTGGTAAGCGTCATACACGGATGGAAAACCACGTCCGGGTAGAACAGCGGCATGGAGCAAGAGGCGCACGTGTACGCGTACGCAGCGCGTGAGACAGTCTGAACATCCTGTAAATCGGGATGGGCCTCTCGTTGAATGATGAAAAGCTCATGGATAATCTCCTCATTCCAGCGCACCATCAGCTCTCCCACTTCGGAAAGCGCGCCGTCCCAAAATCGTTGAAAGCCAATATCGTCGAAGCCAGGGAGCTCAATGAGATCGTGGATCTCAGGAATTGCGAGCCAGTCGCAGGGTCCTATGTCATTATTGAAGAAAAGACCAGGTATCCAGAATGGTCGCCTAAGGAGCTGTCTCTCTATCCATTCGCTCTTGAAAGCCTTGAGCATGGAAATGCCTTCGTGATGTCGACGAATGATGGTTTCCTTCCGTTTTCGCTCCAAGCGTCTCATGCGCACTTCGTTCATGAATGCGATCATAGAATCCAATTGATTGTTCCAAGCTAACATTTAACAATGTTAGTTTCTGACAGCTGGAACGAACAAGGTCGACTAACTTCGATCAGTTAAAGGTCGGTTCTGCCTCATGAAGGGATGGTCGGTAATGTCATCAAGGCAGTAGTCATCCTCCAGTTCCTCGTCGTATCCTTCGTCTCTGAGTTTGTCAAATATTCTGAAGAGTGTTCATCAGCCCGGCAGAGAGTAAATACAAAGAGAACTGACTGCATCATGCGACCAAATCGAACGTATTTCAATTCGAGCTCATGTTTCTCGGCTTCTTCATCGACCCACTCCTTTCCTGCCTCGGAAAGCTTCGCGTATTTTCAGCGGACAACGATTGTAGCGCAAAGGTTGCACGTACCAAAGGCCATATCTCCCCCTTTCGTTGAGCAATATAAGCAGCTTTCTCTTCCACGGTCTCCAGGCATTCATAATGAGCCTTGACCTTCTCATATTGGGGACGATAGACGACATCTTCGTCGACAAATGGCTTATACTCGCCTGTGAAGCAATGAACATTGCGCACAATGAATCGGGTGGGCTTACGTACAGTCATACAGCGTGAACAGCATCCTACGTATACCAATGCTCAAGTCGTCTTGCGTGAAGTTTTCGACATTCATTAGACTAGATGCCATCAGTCTCTACATGAGTAACCCAAAGTTTCGAAAGTGCTCACGCTTTAGGAATACACCTGGGGCAGATACGGATACCCAAATCCCAGTCAATGACGCGGCGAATCGTCTTTACACAGAACTGCACTGAACAGTAAGCCGTGTGCTGAAAAACGCGCAGAATGGGTACATACATGACAGCGGTTCTCGAAAATCAAATTGATCCATGCTGGTTCCGACATTAGAGGAGCCGGGTCAGGCAATCCCGGATGGAACTGCTCCCTGGCATGACGCCACACAGTGATAGACTCCCGGCTCATAAGCGTGCGCCGAAACACCTTGGTAGAACGCGCCATATGCAGCAGGTCCGAAGGAGATAACAATCCGAAGATCTTAGAGGCATTAAATTTCGGACTGAAACGCGAAGACGCGTAACATACCTCAAACCAAATATCTAGAGGCAGTGGTACGGCGAGTAGCGGAAGGGATCGAAGTCTCCTTCTCATTTTCAGCAGCGACCTTGGCGCGTTTACGTGGAGGCATGGTGGTGGTTGCAGTTCAAGCAGGATTGGTGTCTCGGCGTCACCAGACGCCCACACGTGATGGCTTACCAAATGCCAGCTCGGTCGTACCTCGGCGTCGGTCTAGACTCTACCACCACTATGCCTCCGCGTAACCGCACCAAGTCGTCGCTAAAGCAAAAACACGAGGATTACGCTAAGGCAAGATCTATCAAACTTCCGCTGGATCTCTGTTTTGAGGTATAAGAACGACATCGACAGGCAATCTAGGCATACGAAAAATTGTACCTCTGAAGCGTAACCACTTTTGTATTGACTCTTCTGGCCCACGGAGACTCATAATTCTCGACAGTTTAATCAATCTAAACGACGGAAATTCACGCTGGTATACACTTGACATCGCCTATACTGTTATACGCGTCCTCTCTGTTCAAAGTCTCAGGATCGGAAGAGTCTTTTCTTCGACTTAAAAGAAGGATACGAGGTTGATATCTGGGTTGAACTGGAACTCATGTTCGAACACTCATTCGTCCCAGAGTGGCCAAGATGAAAGACGAGGGCGTTTCTCATGTGATTGGTCTAGCGCCTCACACACCACCGTCATCTTCCTTCAAACACTAGCAATCTCACACCATGTCCAGCGCAGAGGCATCGCTCTATGAATCTGAGATGTCGGAGGACTCCCGCGAGTAAGAACACTGTTGAAACTAGGGTCTTGCTCACGCCTCCGCTAGCGCCTTCACAGATTGGCTTCACCACTCAATTATTTACCTGACTCCCCCAAACGATGCAAAGATCCAAGCGCTCCGAGGCATAGTCGAAAAGTGGTCCGAACTCGTAGTTCCGCTGGAATGGAAGGTAGTACGCCCCCTTTTCATTCAATTGGCAGGGCTCGACTAATCGTTGACAAGCCAGACGACTCGACTAATCGTCCAAAGATTGACAAGCCAGGAGCAGCGGCTTTTCGCGAGGCCGTTGTCAGCGCAGCCAGCCCAGCCTCCTTCACAGACGACACAGACTCGCGAGCGATCTTGGGATCGTTTCATACATTACTCGCTCTGCAGAAAGCCTCGGTTCGTCAGAAGGGCGCGGTTGACTCTGACACGACCGAGGCCACGTTCAAGCTCCACATGGACGCGCTTGTCGCGGACGTCTTTGACCATCAGTACGAGATAGACGGCCAGCTCGAGTTTGGAAACCGTCTTTCCTTGAGGTATGTTTTTTGTCTAGTGCATATACGAACACTTACATATGTCTTACTTTGCAGGCTAGAGGACACCATCTGGCTGAGGGAAAATCCCGTAATATCCAGCGAAGCCCATCCTGATGTCCTCATCACTCATGGTCCCATCGATGCAAGCAAGGTTTATTATAAGCTCCAGGAAACCCTCCGAGCAAGAGAGAACAATCAAGAAAGCACGACCATCCCCCCCTCTCAACTACCATTGTCTCCTCCTCCTCCGATGCCTTCATCTCCCGACGCCGACCCCACATCCACCGCCGCCAACCTCCTATCCACCGCCACCAACTGGAACGCGCCAGCACCCCCGCTATCTACGCTGAACAAACAGCTAAGTAACTTGTACTCCAACGTCCATTTCCAGTTCGATGTCAGCATCGATGACCGTTCCCTACACCTCATCCGCCTGGTTCTGGAGTACAAAGACCCATTGAAGGAGCATCCATATAATCGGTTGTGTATGGACTTCTCCACAGCACAACTGCAACGCCGCGCTCTGCTCTTGGACGAGCAGGTTCTATTCGGATTAGCCTTGGATGGGGATGGGGATCGTTTATCAGTCTATGCATCCTTCTGGTCAAACACTCACAGCTTCCTCCATGTATCCATGAAACCGCTAACTACCTTCTCCTTTCAAGACGACAATGCTCCAGTGGAAATAGTGAGACTCTTCCTGTTTCTCCGACGACTAGCCAAGACGATGTCTCCCTTATGGGAGAAGGATGAAGAAAGAGTGAGGTTGGCTGCAGAGCATATTGCTTGGGAGCTTGTGGAGGGTAGGGCAGTTTGGCGGACCGTGCCGGGGGACATCATGAGTCTTACCACTGAGAACCTGTCTAGGTTTGATGAGTGTGAAGGGTTCATTGGACAATGTGCCATTGAGCATTGGGTTGCATATACATCTGAGTGTACAATGGATGGCCCCTCACAGTGCATGATGGAGGATTTAGACCAGGAAGAGCCTCACATGGATGATGAGGCATCAAGTTCCTGGCCTCAAGGATGCTGAAGCCACAGTTGAGATTGTTCAATATATGCATCCCTCCAGTTCAAACATTGCATAGGTTGTCGCAGTAACACAATGATAGCTGTACAAAAATGCATAGTAGTCATAACATAACATAACAGAAGATAACGAATCAAAAAGAATAAATTAGCTATGAATGTACTGACGCCGCTCATACGACACGTCTGATCTTGGACACCTCACCGACCTGTACACGCTTCGTCGCTGGTATCTTTCCCATCGCCCGAGCTCTCGACGCTGCTAGCGGCACAGGCTTCGCAGGCACCACTTTCGGTATAGCAGGAGTTGCTTGCTGCTTCCGTTTCACCACCGTGTTCTCCTTCTCCTTGACCCTCACCGCCGCCTTCCCCTTCTCCTGCGCCGTAAACCTCTTTGGCTCGGCGATAACCCTCCCCTTCTCCGTCGTCGACACAGCTCCTACGCTCTTCGCCTTGACATTATGGGAGCGCTTCTCCAACAAAGGGCTCTGCGGCCTCTCTGGCGGAGAATCAGGTACGCCGAGCTCTTGCGCCAATGTAAGTGGCGGCGACTCAGCGCGATCTTGGAACGGATGCTGATCCTCTTCATCCTCTGGGAGAGCATCTAGCGTAGACCCCGACGCGTCCTCGAAGAGCGGATTGCCGTTGGGCGAGTTGCCAAGTTGCAATATGCGACTGAGAGGGCTCGGGCGAACGGGGGAATATGCATGTATCATGCGCGGCGCAAAGGGCTTTGCAATCGGATACGGTCGACGGAAAGCCACAACAGGTTGTGGAGTGACTGGTACGGCGGGTACCGGCGATGCAGGAGTAGTGGACTGGGGTGCACCTGACGATTCTTCCGATGGTGTCTCCAATTGAGACTGCGCCAGTATTGTCATTGCCGGTGTTTGCGAAGGTACAAAACTGGGAAGAGGAGGCGAGGATGGGAATGTGGCTTGTGGAGAAGGTGGAGGAAGGACAAACGTTGTAGGTAATAATGTTGTCGATGATGATGGTAGAGGCGGGACCCGCTCACATGAAACCGAGGGGGGTATGGCAATAACTTCAGTTTCATAGGCAGGCTCGATTTTGTTTTTCCTCGGAGAGGTAAGTAAAGAAGACTTCCGCTTTATCCGCGTCGCTTTACGCGTTGTAGCCTTGGCTGGAGACTTTCGAGGAGAATGGGGCACCTTTCGGGGTGATCGAGGTACTGGGGCAGGTTCTACTGGAGGCACAGGCGCTCCTACGGCTGGTGTAGGCGGAAGCTCTGAGAGCATCATTTCAACATGCCAAGACCGCTTGTCGTCGCATAGTTTCTTTTTCTCAGCCTGTGAGGATCATGAATATGAAGGTCACTTTCAAGAAAAAGGTCCGTTACCTCCATAGCTGCGCGTTCATGTCCAAGCTGAATAGTCGCCTCGGTAAAACGTTTGCGTTCCTCCTCCAGTTGTTTGCGCATGCGACTCAAGCGTTCTTGCAACTCGTCGTGTTGTGGAACGGTCATCAAGTCGATGCTGATGTCACCCTTGTCATGACCAATAGCTAGCCGATGATCAGAGACGAACTTGTCAAGTACGTCCTGTGCTTCGGTATTCTGAATTGACTGGGTCGATTTCGTAGCGTCTGCGAACTGTTCAGTATGAATGATAACGGACATGCGCGGACTGACCAAGTTCTGTCTGGAGAGAATCAATGATGGATTGCATTCGGGCGCGTTCATCATTAGATAGAGACGGAGATTGGGGCATTGGTGACCTGGTGATATCTCGAATAGAGTCGCGAAGTTCCAACAACACGGAAGCCAAGTGGTCGCTAGCGTGTTCCGGAGCGCAGAAGGGGAAGAGGGTCGTTAGAGTGAAAGGAGCAGGCTTGGGAAATAGTCAGGTCAACCGTTAAAGCATGATCATAAGTGCATACCTTTTCCTCGCCTCCGCCTATTAGCGAATGTAAGACTTGTTGTAGCTCGTTCACGGCGTTCAAAACAACGCGTTTCAATCCCGTGCACTCTGCCGTTATCTGGACGCGAGCCTTCTCCGCCTCTTGTGCTGCGACTTCAAGTAAACCCAGACCTTTCCCAACAAATTCTGAGCCGGTGATGATCTTGGAATTGGCTGCCTTGAAGCCGATTGGTGCCGTCGATAATTTGGTCTGCATGTCGGCAAGTTTGGCCCACTTGTCCGCCATCTTTTCCGCTTCCTTCTCCTTCTTCTTGAGCTCGCTTTGATGTGTTGCGCGGACGGTTTGCAAGGCTCCTCGAGTACGCTGGAGCTCAGCAGTCGTTTGTTTATGCGCGTATTCGGATGCATGTAGGTTTTTGGTTGTCGCTCTGAATATATTAGTTTACAAGGTCAACAAATGGTAAACGGCTCACTGTAATCGTGATTTCTGAACATTCATTTCGCGTTCAAAGTTGGCTGCCTTTTCGACGGCGGTCGTGTGCATCGACTTGAGACGTTCATGGTCATAACTGAGCGTGCGTAGCTCAGTCGTCAACTCTTCTGTCCTGTTCATATCTTTCTGCAGAGACTTGTGAACAATAATGCAGACAATCAACTGATTCCACGCACCATACGTTGTCCCAGCAACTCCAACAGGCATTTTACTGTCTTGTCCATGTCCGCATTAGATATTCCATCTAACGACAGCCCCGGCGCGGCAACGAAGCCATGTGCCACCAGTTGGCCGTTGATGTATTGTAGGCTCGATGTCGAGACAAACGACTCCGACGATGCGTTGGACGTATCCGAGAATCCTGGGCTGAGAGAGTCCCAGTGAACGAGCTTCCTGGCCGGTGTCGCCATCTTTGCCTTCAAGGCGATGGCGTTCAACTCGAAGGAGGCATTTGGTAAGCAAGCAATAACAAAATGCGTCACGTGGTCGTACCTCGCGCCGCTTTGAAGTTTGAACCGCCACTATAAAGAATCAAGATCACGATAGGACTTGGCCGACGGCCTTAAGGTGAAAAGCTAACAAAAAACGATACACAGGCAAGGGCGTAATCATTACAGTATAACCATAACTCTTCTTTAGTATACCTTGAGTGTACCAGTCAGTGCATCACTCCCAAGGCATTGAAAGCGGCTTCAACATCTTCATCGGGGTCCACCACATGGTCAACTATGACCTCTGCCAACCGTGCCATATTGTCTTCACCGGAACGCCTGTGTGAGATTGATTGAATAAAATCACCCGAAATTGTCAATCCCTCCTTGCCGACGATGGTTAAACGACCTAAAGCCGGAATGAGGCCCTGCTCGTCCACGAGGATAGACTTTATCGTGGAGTCGATATCGAAGTGGGCCCTGAACGTCAGTTCAAGGTGACAAAGTTTGGGCGTTGTGCGTAGGAACGCGATTAATTTCTCTGTCTCGCTGGTATCGGCGTCGAGGGAGACCTTCAATGTCTTGAGGTCTTGTCCTGTTGGAGATATGAGCGGAGCAGGGAAGGATAGGGTGTCGCCGGGGCCAAAGCCTTTGACAACGTCATCAAATGATAACACTTCGAGACGAGGGAAGATGAACTTGGAAAAGAAGTGTGCTCGTCCTCTCTGTGTCCCGCTCAGTCTGAGAACCCGAATATTCGGAAACTCGCGGATTTCATCGTAATTCCTCCCGTCGTAGAACGACGTGGGGACATCTGTCGTGAGATGAAACTGCGCGGAATGTAACGAACGATGCGTGAGTATCATGACCGGTGCCACATCGGAAACGCCACAGAGCGGAGATAGGTCAATGTCGTGACAGTCCGGTTGTTCGAACACCGCAACGGGAGCCTCCGCATAACGGAGAAATAGTAATACAAACACCCCAGGAGTGTCGCTAGACAGAACGCGAAGCAGTGGACAACGTATGCGCACGGGTGAGTTACCCCCGGAATAAAAATCCTCCAAAGTCATATGAGGAAGTTGGATGTGAACGTGCAGTCTCGTGAGAGCCGTGAAGGTGAGATGCGCGGCGTTCCAAGAACGATAAACCGAAGTCTCAAAGCTAACGGCAGCAGTCTGCCACCTATGCGACGAGACGAGTAAGATTGCAAGTTCAGCATGATCCTTGCTACCGTGAGCCATGACGTGCAATTTATGCTCGCCCGAAAGACGAAGGAAATGGTTCAGAAACATTGTTGTTGAGAGGTTCTTCGGATGTCGGTCGAAGGACACATGAACAAAGCGCCATATGCGAGGCGTTGTCAGCGCAGTACGCCTCCAGTGCGAAGATACGTGGGAGACAACCCAGTGCGGTGCACTCATATCGAGACTATCGGCAAAACTACCGTCTCGAACGGTTGTCAAAGGGGTATCTGCGGCGCCACTGACAACATTGTCAAAGATTTCTGCGAGGATCTCCGGGGGAACGGAGCGTATGGGATGGAGGATTGTTTGGAGGTCCAATAGGCGCTGCTCAGTCTGCGCTTTTTGGACCAACAGGCTCTCTAGTGAAGCACGCAGCTCAGCAATTTGCGTGTCCAGAGCGATGTCATAAGTATGAGTGCGTGACAGGAGATCTGATAGCTCCGCTTTTTCAGTCCCATGAGGAGCTGCATTGGACGCGAGAAGTTCCTTGATTCGCGTCAATGTAGTTTCGGAAAGAGTCTCTGGCGGTGCATGTCCACACTGAGAGCAGATCATTTCCTATTGAAAAATGAAATTACTAGATTAGTACTTAGAGATTGCAGAAGGGAGGGAGTGTACCTGTGGCTGGTGGAGGAAAGCAAGAACGGTTTTATCCACGTGGGAACACATCGCCTGTTGAACAAGGACCAACGCGTTTGCTTCCCTTTAACGACCACCTCGACGTGCCTCGGGATCCCTGCTTTGAGGTATACTACGCACACAGTGTTACCAACACAAGTCAGGACGACGTCGACTGGAACCTAGGCACTGAGATTGTTCTTCCGAAGTGTAACGACTTTTCCGTTCTCCGAAGCCGCTTGAAGAGTTTAATTATTGCCGTTTTGCAAAAAAGCTGGCCCAACTGCCTTTTTCGGTCATCAACCAAATTTTGCGCGTCGAAATACATTAGGCTTTCCACCACCAGCGAGGCTTCCTTCCAAGGCCTAGATAGACATATTTTTAGCGTAGAATTCAGCAAAATTATCCGTTTGACTGTCCGGTCACTCCTTGCTGTACTACAGCCTGTGCATGGCGGGATGTAAAGATGGCTTGTATTAGTGAGCTGGGGACACAATGATGGCCCAAACTGCTTTAAATATTGTTTAATACATGTTTTGTACTGTTATTGGTTGTCGTGATGGGACAGAACCATGCGGGTGAGTGAGTACTCGGTGGCGCACTCGATCGGGTGTATCCGCTGGGGCACGTCTTGGGCATCTGCGCCAGCCATGTAAGATATGGAACACACCAAGCTGACTGAAAACCATTCCTTGGTGTTGGATCCTGGTGTACCAAGGCTGAAGGAAGGCTACAGAGTGAATTGCGAGGGAGCCTTGATACCAACTTGGTACCTCACTATATATGAGCATTGTTGGTCCCCAATGCTGGATAGGTGACTTGTGAGGGTTGAAGATGCGAATATAGATGGTTTTCAACTTGGTCCCATGTGAGTTGGGGCAGGCAGCAGGAGATGTGACCTAATCTCTTGTGCTGTTTGGCTCCAGATCTTGCGCCACTCATTGAACTCTGACCACTTGACAGGACACTCTACAAGTCTGAAGGACAACTCAATACATATATTGTGATCTACTCAGAGTGGGATATGCATCCAACACGTCCTAGTACACTAATACAAGCCATCTTTACATCCCACCATGCACAGGCCATAGTACTGCAAGGAGTGATCAGACAGTCAAACAGATAATTTTACTGAATTCTACGCTAAAAATATGTCTATCTAGGCCTTGGAAGGAAGCCTCGCTGGTGGTGGAAAGCCTAATGTATTTCGACGCACAAAATTTGGTCGATGACCGAAAAAGGCAGTTGGGCCAGCTTTTTTGCAAACGGCAATAACCCGAAATGACTTGCCGGACGCGGAAATTCACGATTGTACGCGTCCCAACCTTGACTTGGATTACTATGGGTCCAGAGCCGATAGTAATGCCTTGAGCGAATGGTTGCACGGTACCGCCCGGAGCGGAAAGAGAAAATTAAGCACATTGCGGAACGTTGACAATCTTAACATCCGCTCAAAGTCTCAAGAGCGGGGAAGAAGGGAAGCTTCCTTTTGAGTTGGAGTGAACTATGTGTGTTTGCGTTAGTAGTTTTTGGCCCTCTCACCGCGCTCACACCGTAAACTGACAAAGCTTAGGATCCTTTGCAAGAAGGATACGAGGACAGTAGAGGTCCAAAGCGGGCAAGATGATAGACGGAGAGGTCATATCACAGAAGGCGTTTCTCATGTGATTGGTCTTACAACTAATAACGACTCAACGCCGCCTCTGAGCTGACTCGACAGCCATGATCACCTCACGAGTTGGCATGAGCCCTCTGCTTCGAGGGCCAATGTTCACTCGAGCTCTCTCAACAAAATTAACCTCCAGTCGACCGAACCGTGTAGCCGGTTTACAGGTTGATGCCATCGCCAAAGTCAAACAGTGAGCAAGGTTTCCTTCCTCACAGTGCCCAGGCTGATCCAGTTAGAATGTCAACCCGAACGGTATCTCCGCCTTCTTCATCGCCCGTCGAGATTCTCACCAAGCAACTTGTAGAATGCCGTCGTTCCCCGTGCCAAGTCTAGCAGCCATTGGACTCTGAACGATCTAGAGTCGTTCAACATCCACCTTGAACAACAGAATGCCGTCAAGTTCTTCGATGTGGAAAAGCTACCCGAACCGGCGGTTGATCCAGAGCTCCTCGCCGTTCGCGATGCTGACGGTATGGCACAAGCCCGCCACGCACATCTGATCACTTTACTCGAGCTGGCCATGCTCCCTCGCAATCACGACTCCGTCGTTCCCGACTTCCTCGTGGCACTCTTCAACATAATGGGCTATACTGACCGATACCGGGTGGCATGCAGGCAGAGGGACCTCCTCCTCCCCATGTGCGGCAAATGGATGCATATCAAGACTGATGTCATCTTGGATTATCCTCCCTGGCAGCCGAACGATATCCTCCTAGTTACGCGGGAGGACAGGCATATCGAGGGTCAAGATTCTGAAGAAGTTGTCAATGCACAAGCTCAGATTGTTGCCCAGGCCGTAGCCGCGTTTACGGAGAATAACGTGAAGAGGGCGTTAGCAGGACTCGATCTGTTGACGGAAGAGGTCAGTCGCAAGTCGCAGTGGTGTTTTTTTTGTTCCCAGCCTTGTTCTCTAGGTCATGCCTGGTATCGTAATGAAGGGCACGTCGCCGCTCTTCTTCAAAATCCCCGTCACCGAGGACCTGGCAACCCATATCAGACATGGCACATATCCTGACCTCAGAACCTGTGTGACGTTTTGTCAGACGCCTGTTCCACGGGCCATTCAACATGAGGGGATGATGTCTTTGGATGCAAGACGCCAGATTCTGAGCTGTTATGAAGCATTCAAGACTGTTGTGGGAATATGATTGGACTCGTGTAAATAACAATTGCCATGTTGTACATTTCTTAAATGGACTTGGGTTCATGAATGCTGAAAAATAACTTGTTCAACTTGCGACCGCTAACCACTGCGCCGTGTGCTTGCGGAGACACCGAAGTTGCATCCCAGTCGTGTGACAAATAACCCAAGGTACTCATTGCGCTTCGTGTAAAACTAAATCTACCGGGTCTGATCATCCAAGTGATGCCAGTTGGCAGAGCACATCATAAACCGCTAAGCCATGAGCGCTTGGATGAACGCCTGTATATTCACACAAGTGGTTTCCAGTACGCTTTTCTTTGACCGATGAGTCAGAGGAAGCTCGTTATACCTGGCCGCCGTCTTCATCGTCGCACGCAGAAATCACGCAAGCCGTTTGTTTGTCCTGCGCACGAAATAAGGAACCATCCTCAAAGCACTCGCTACGCGAACATCGACTCCAGCTTTCGCCATTCTCGACTCGACTATAACCGCACATCCGAAGACCCGCTGGTCCAGCCCATAACGTTCACAAACCTTTTGGGTTTGTTTCTTTACAAGGGGGAATTTCTCGATCACTTCTGACTCAGCCGCGCGTGGTTTACTCACCGTGTACTGTCATCCGGTCCGACATTCCCATCCAAACACCAGCATCTGCGAGCGCCAGCGATATCGCGCTTACCTTCCTCGCCGTCGTTTCCTCGCCGTCGTATTCGCAGCAGCGGTTTCTCTCCGTTCGCCGACGGGACATGGACAACATCAAAGGCATTGAGAAATGTGACCAACGGAGATGTTTTGATGTTCTTAGGCCCAACCACCGATAATTTGCCTCTCAGTCCTATCGCTTTTATCCTTCGCTTGCTCCTTTCCTCGAACTGTACTTGTGCACCAATGTATAATCCATTTTCCGTTATGAAAAAAAAAAGTCATCCACTTTCGCTCTGATTCGTCATACTGTCTCTCTTCGATTCCTTGTCTTTCGCCATGGGTCAACAAACGAGTGCTGCACAGTCTGCTCCGCCCGATACGCACTGCGCAAAGAGACGCCGATTGGATGCCGCACCGAGTATTTCCTGACATTTTCTTGTTGGCCCCGTTCTGACGGCTTCTCAGGTGCTGCTGATTTGTACCGGTACGAATACAACCTTACCTGCGAGCGGAAAAACCACATTCTACAACATCGGTTAACTCACGCGCCCTCTGACATCCTTCCCGCCGTCGTTCAGCGATCATTGACGGATCATGGTGTCCCGTATTCACCTCCAGACGACCTCTTCCAACTTCTTCGTTTGCATCGTTGTGCCGTCTCATGTCGTGTGTTGCGGGTGGACGTCGAGGCTTCAGGTGCGGTTTGCTTCATAAACTCTTTCATATGTAATGAATATGCTTAGAAAAACCCACCAAAACTTTTGCGTGGAGTTTATCCATGGATCGCAAGACTGACATCGTTCGCTTCTTACTCGAGGGCCCCGTTGCTTTGTCACCTCTTCAACTTCGCCGTCTGGCGAATGACCATCATATGCCTTGCGAGAGTTTAGAAGGCATATCAACCATCATGCGAACCCACTCTTGCCGCGAGGACTGTTTAGTTCGGATCGAGGATCTTACCCACTTCGCTCAGGCGCCGCGCGCGCCTCCGTCCGTACCATATCAGAATGCACCTCCTACGTCGGCGCCATCCATTCCACATCAACATCAGGCCCCCCCCGCGCCTCATCGTACATCCGTGCTTTCCGCAACGGACGCCCCCGTGACGGGCGACTTGCCAGATGTGGAGAACTGGCCGCAGATAGAATCCTCGGATGAACATAAAGCTGTACGTCCGTATGATTCACAGATTCATAGTGAGTAACTGGTTGCTAGATGCTGAGGGAATCTCGCGCTCGCACAAGTAAATCGGCATTGAGCCGCGAAGCATGCTCGTTCTGTAATAAGAACGAGCTGAGCGCAAAAATGCGTGTGTGGGCTGAGCGCGACCTGGATGTTTCTTTACTCGATAGCGCAGTCCGTCGACTGCGCGACTTCTACGACATTCCAGAGATTCAGCCGTATCGCCTGTTTCCCAATGGCTATCGAGCTTGCTCATCGTGCTCACACTGCATCAAGAAGCAGAAGTTTGTCCGTGTTCCTCTGTTAGGATGGGCGAACGGATGTTGGATTGGAGATGTCCCAAAACAATTAGCCGACCTCAGCTTCGCCGAAGAGCTGGTGATAGCTCGCGCGCACACTACAAAGTGCTGGTTCAAACTTAACGCGGGACAGCGCTCTTCGGTTCTACAGCAGAGAGCCACATCGGGCAACATCTGCGTCCACCCTCACGAAGTCACTAACCTTGCCGCCCATCTACCCCGACCGATAAACACTTTGTTTGATGAAATCGTCGTCATGTTCGTGACAGACGATCACGAGGCATCTGAAGAAACTTTCAAGTCTACCCCACTTCTTGTGCGTCGTGGAAAGATCCTAGCGGCCCTCGAATGGCTCAAGATTCACAACCGACTCTACCACGACATCGAATTCAACTTTCCCGCCCTTCGCGGTTACCCCAATGAGGAAGAAGGCCATACTGTTCCCGACTATCCCGTACAATTCGTCACGCCGAACAGCACACAGGCTGGGTTAAGCAGCACTTATTCCGGGCATGGAGTGGATGGAACGGAGGCTATGTTTTCCGTTGACGGTTCAGCCGCAACCGGCGGCATTCCCATAACGGCGTCTGGTGAGAGGTCAACTGTCGTATTGTGTTAATGTGATTTAACGCATGTTATAGGTAGCTTCGATGTGGATTCCGTCCAATCGGGTCTTAACCTACGGAAGATCCAAGCTCTGCGGTCTTTAAAGGAGGACAACAGTCCACTGTTAAAGACCTCTACATCCTCCAACACGTTGAGCACACGGCGCAACCCTGATGTTTATGGGATGTTATGGCCTACTCTATTTCCCTATGGCGTGGGCCTGTTCGAGGACCCTATACGATTGTCAGCTGGCTTTAGGTCGATTCATCTGCGCACTCATGTCAAACATTATCTTCAACTGTCCGATCGCCGGTTCCAGCTGCACCTGTCATTCATTTTCGCCATGCAGAGCATCCAGATGGTTCGGAAGATGTCATTTCAGTCCCGTTTGGCCGTTCGCAGAGCATGGTGGCCAAGGGCTACAGCAGCCATGGAGAAGATTGATGTGAAGGTTCTCGATGAGATGATCAGGAAGATGTTGGAAAGACAGGCGCGGATGGATCATTCGACATACAGAGCCATGGACGAGTCGGAACAGGTCATTCTCGATCTCCTCAAATTCATCGACTACTGCAGTGACGAAATCGAGGGCTCAACCGCTCATGTAATGGCGATGCGGGAAGAGATTCGCGCATTGTCTCGGGCTTGTGGCACTCCCTCCATTTTCTTTACGCTCAACCCCGCAGATAATCACAACCCTTTATCTTCCTTCGTCGCGGGCAAAGACATTGACATTGACGCCCTTTTTGACAACCCGGATTCTCGATATTCTGCATTTGACCGCGCACGCTCGCTGGCTGCCAATCCGGTCGCGGGCGCTCAGTTTTTCCAACTCATGGTGAACGAGTTTATTGATGTCTTTCTCGGAGTTGGTCGCGGTAGCAAACGTGGAGTTTTTGGTCGAGTTCGTCATTACTACGGCGTTGTCGAAGCGCAAAACCGAGGGTCGTTACATCTTCACATCCTAATTTGGTTGGACGGGGCGCTTTCCCCGATTCAAATACAACGCAGAGCGTCTGACGATCCCGAATTCAAGCGTCGCCTGTTCTCGTGGCTGGATAACATCTTCCACCATGACTTTCCTCCAGACACCTCACCTGGGAACTTGAAGGGGTGGGCCAGGATCGCCTGTCTTTGCGGACGACCGCCTCATCCAGACTCTCCTGACTTCGACGTCACCTGGCCAAAATATGTTCGACACGTTTTGGAGGCTTCTGGCCAGGAGCATGATCATGGCGATACGTGTTTCAAAAAACTTACCCGCTCGTTTGCCTCACTCACTGCAGAGGAGAAGGATAAACTCTGCCGGTTTTTTTATCCTCTACCACTTGTTCCGGAAACGTATATCGACGATGACGGGCGTATCTTCTTTCAGCGCCACAACGCCAATATGGTTGGTCACAATATCACTATCTCGGGAGCTTTCCAATGCAACACGGATGGGAAGTTTGTCGGATCAGGTCCCTTTGCTCTTGCACTAGGGGTCTACATGACCAACTATACAACTAAAACTACACTAGACTCCGCAGTGGTCATGACTGCCCTGGCTGCCGCTACGACCGCTCTTCAACGATCTGAACAGGGCAACGCCTCCTGCGATCGCGAGGACCACTGTCGTAGACTGCTTTTGAAGACGCTGAATCAGATGAGTGGCCGCCGGGAGCTTTCCGCTCAACAGGTCTCATCTGCACTTCTCGGCATTCCCAATCACTTTACGGACTGCCGCTTTCAGGTCGTTTATTGGTCCAGCATTTTAACGTGGCTCTCCCCGACTCTATTTCCTGCGTTTAGACGCTCCGAGGACGATTCCGACTGTGGTGATCACAATCCTGATGATAGTGAATCTGACCATGAAAAGTAAAGTTTCTCAGCCTTCGCCGCCTTTCGTTACTCACATACGATGAATATAGCATTGACACAGATCACTCTACGTGCGATGATCTCGTAAATCTCACCGATGCGCGTGTTACACTACATGGCCGATCCACGAAAGAACCGCTACCATCCTCTCTTATATATGATATTCTGTACCGACCACTCATCCTTGAACATACCTGTATGTGGGACCAACTGTGCCTGTATAGCAAAGCACCCATCTCTCCCGCTGCTCGCGCATTTCACGGAGAAACTGGAGAGGAGGAAGAAGTATCTGGTTCGTTTCACAACATCTTTGTGCCCCCGCCGCCTTGATTAAACACGATAAGCAGACGCAAACCTCCAGTCAGATTCACTTTATTTCACCCAAGGCCATCCGCAGCGCGATACTCACGTTCTCAAGAAGCGCGCTCATGCAGTCATACCTGTACTTACCGGTTTTGCCATTCCACGAAGGGATCTAGAAGATCAACGGGATAAGTATTGTATCACAATGCTCGCCCTGTTCCGTCCTTGGTCTCGAGTTATCGACGCGCCTCTGAAAAGCGCTGAACAATCATGGGACCATGCTTGGAAGGCTTATTTGGACAAAATGCCGGCGACCAAGATTTCTATCGTCGATCACATTCAAGAACAGTGGGAATGTCGAAAGGCTGCTGCTGATTTCGCCGCCTTGAACAAGACTCGATACGCATCCTTTCGCGCGTCCGTTCGTACTCGTACTGATCCCGATCTTGATGCTGAGTTAGCGAACGATCTTGACTGGCAGCTAGGTCAGGGAGAACTGAACGATAACAGAGCACCGACTGTTGAGGATTTAGAGGGAGAGCGCCAATCTGATGACTCGGTGGAGCGGCCCAATGCATCTGCAGCCGTCATGGTGTTTACGCGGAAAGCTGAGGCTGTACACCTGTACTCAGCGCGGAACGTGGCATACACAGCGGCAGGCTGCTCGACGATGGTCTCTTTCGAGGAGCGCGAACAGGCTAGAGAGCTTCTGGATTCATTAACCAAGGAAAGGGATGCTCAAAAAAAGATCAAGATGCTATGTATGTCACTGCCCACTCACAGAAAACATAGTGTTACTTATAGCATTATCTAGTTACCTCAAGCATCAACCAGCATGCGCAGACGTCGCGATGCCGCCCCGACAGCCATCATGATCGGCCCACGGTCGATCCCATAATCACAACACTTGCCGAGGAGTTTGACAAGGCTAAACTGCGTGCCGACTGTTTGCATGTTCGTGATCCAGCGTATTGGGAAACTCTCCATCGAGGCGAGCAGGAGGCTATTGCCGTTGCAAACACCATGACGCTGAATCGCAAACAACGCATCGCATTCCTCCTCATCGTCAACGACCACCTGTCTCAGCTGAGAGGCCTGAAGGCGTCACCCTTCCGAATCATCTTAGGGGGATCTGGCGGAACTGGCAAATCTCATCTGTACGAGGCTTTGCGTCTCTGGTACAGCCGCCTAGCCAATTGCGCCGCGCTCATGTTTACGGCCCCGACCGGAATCGCGGCTGCCAATATTAATGGATCCACTGTCCATTCCGAATTGTCTCTTCGACTACGCTATGATTTTCTCTCAAAACCAAACTCTGCATGCCTAGAGAAGCTTCGCGACCGCCTAACTCCCGTTCAAATGCTCATAATAGATGAGTTCTATTATTTGGGATGTGGCGATCTCTCGAAAATATCTCGGAACCTGAACATGGCTCGCACCTGTAGCAATGATGCATTCGGTGGGCTGGATGTGATTCTATCTGGAGACCAATTCCAGCTCCCAGGTCCGCGTGCCACCCCGCTTTATAGGCATTCTGTGACGACATCTCTGAACGCCTCCCACTCCCGGCTTCATGGACTCAATGAAAGTAATCGAGACTCCGTGGAAGCCATCAAAAACCTATGGTCCATCAGACGATGCATCATTCTAGATGAAATAGTGCGCCAGCGAGATCCCCGTTTTGTTGCTTTGCTGGAACGTCTCCGATACGGGAACTGTACGATTGAAGGCATGGACAGCGATCTGAAGTACTTGCAGAACCTCTGTTTAAAGTCTTCTGACCCCACAACCATTACTCACACCGACATTCTTCAATGGATACGGAGCCCAGATCGTGCACCGCCGCTCATCACATACACAAATGCTATGCGCGAGGAGCATAATTGGCGCATGACGGAGTGTTTTGCCTCTACAACTGGCCAGGAGTTCGCAGTATACTATTCGAATGATACAGCGGGCAAAGGACGACATCGAGTGGCTTTGACAGGTATGTGAAAGAAATTTTGGCCTGTTGAGTGCCGGAACTGACGTGTCTACACTTAGGCCAAAATGCTATTGATGCGTGGAATACGCCCCCTAAATACAACGCGCACGACCTCGCTGGTCGGCTTCCTCTAACGATCGGAATGCCCGTCCTTATTGTTGAGAATATTGCCGTCGGGCTTGGGCTGTGTAACGGAAGCTTTGGAACACTGGTGAATGTTCAATATGTTGTTGATGGCGGCAGACGCTACGCATCATCCGTGGAGCTTGACGTTCCCCGCTTCACCAATCCCGATACGGACGCCGCTCATCCACACCGTGTCGCTATTCCTCTCAGTCGTAACCCAGTGCAATATCGAAGTTCGGCAAATGGAAAGAGATACACCGGCCAGCGCGAACAAGTGCCGATTGTTCCCGGATTTGCATTCACTGCCCATAATTCCCAAAGTCGCTCGTTAGACGCAGTCACCGTTCACCTTGAAAGCTCGATGTCGGCCGCAACCTCCTATGTCATGCTATCAAGAATCAAGTGCGATGAGAGTGGACCGACGGGATTGAAAATCATGGGAGAAGTGTCGCCTGCAAAGATTGCAACTCACGCGCCAGAGGAAGTACGACGAGAAGAAGCCAGGTTACAGACACTTCAGGCGGATACACTTGCCAATGCGGTAGCGACAGTTCAGTGGTATACCGATGCTACGGGTAGTAAACTGTTTTAATATATTGACTCTGTAGAGGCAAACATGTCGCGCGAGGTGAATAGTACTTTTCATAGACCGTTCATACCTCGGATGCCCCCCCTCAGAAATGTATACTGTCAGAATGAGCCTAGAATGATGCGATTTGAGCAACAAATGCCGGAGAAGAAGACGAAGCATACATAATAGCTGGAAGAAAGAAGCATCGCTTGGGCGGCGACGAACGCAGCACATGTGGATAGGGGGAAGTGAGGGGTGTTGCAGCCTCCCTTCGAAACGTAGTAGAAGGCTCGGAGGTCCATGATGGCCTCCAGTGCATCAGATAGCGTCGAAACGTCCGTAGGGTCACCCAATTTCTGCCGCGGATGCTGGAGTTGTCGGAGCGGGGGTATCTAGCAAGAGTAAGCGGGCACCGCGACACAATTAAAGCGAGACGCTCACGGAGTCCACCGCTGCCTGCAGTGGGTCCAATAGCGCCGAAACGCGTTCTCAGCAGCGCACCCCGAGCCCCGGAGGCAGGAGATGTAAGAAGAAGTTCACAGCACTGTGGCGGTGCATTCTGGTGACCCGATTTTTACAAACGAGTCACGCGCTGGTAAAATCCAAGCGAAGAGATGCCTGCCGGCAGTAGCCTGACTAGTAAATGTACTCGTTCTTTGTATCGTTCAATTATATCGAATCGACGCCGCACAGGAAAGGTTTGTGCCTCGCCGCTTGTCGGCCCATGCCCACTCAAGTGAACCTCGACCAAAGATACGAAGTCACGTGACCGAGATGCGTTTTCATGTGATTGGTCAATTCAACGCCACTTTGACGCCACTTCCGTTCTTAAACATGATCACCTCGCGAATTTGGCATGATCCCTGCGCTTATACGGACAGCATTTTCTCCCAAGGCTCGGTGAGCTCCTTCAACTAAATTGATATCAAGTTGACTGAATTGTACAGCCCGATTACAGGGCACAAACCAAACGGTGAGCAAGGTTAACCCGTATGCAGTGCTCAGGCTGATCCAGTTCACAGACCCGATTCTCAAGAAGCGCTTCTAGCTTCTCAACAATCCCCGGCGTCCCAAGTCCAGCTGCCACTGGACTCTCAGAGACCTTGAATTGTGCAACATCCATCTCCACGACCAAGATGCCCTCACGTTCTTTGGTGTGCAGCAGTTACCAGAACCCACAGTCGATCCGGAGTTACTCCACGTTCAAAGTGATCCTTTTGCTATGCGGCAAGCCCGCATATACATCTGCTCCATTATCTCAAACGAGTCGTGGTCGAGAGCACTAGCGAAGCTGCCGTTGTTGACTTTACTGACCCACCGGTTGGCGCACACATGGTCAGACCTTTATTTCCCCATGTGTGGCAAACATAGACATGCAAGGGCTGATATCTGCATGGCTGATTATCAGGCTCAGCACAAGATCCTTCTCCTTGTTCTGGTGGACAAGTGTCAGAGTCAAGAGCCCATTGACGCACCAGCCCAACTTGTTGCTGCAGCCATAGCTGCATTTGCCAAGAATAATGCATGGAGGGTGGCGTTTGGATTAGATCGCTTGTCGGAAATGGTTAGCGGCGTCGGATTGTTTTTTTTTTGATCTTCTATGCAAGCAATTGTTCTTTAGGTCATGCCCGGAATCGTTAT